>JAJHUQ010000040.1:7215000-7225000 GCA_035773235.1 Eospalax fontanierii | reverse complement strand
GCTAACCCTAACCCTAAACCTAACCCTAACCTTTTCCTAACCCTAACCCTAAACCTAATCTTAACCCAAACAATAACCCTAACCCTAACCTAAACCTAACCCTAACCCTAAACCTAACCCAAACCTAAACCCTAAACTTAACCCTATTCATAACCCTATCCCTAACCCTAACCCTAACCCAAAACCTAAACTTAACACTAACCCTAAGCCTAACACTAAACCAAATCAAAACCTAACCCTAACCCTAACCCTAACCCAAACTTAACCCTAACCCTAAACTTAACCCTAATGCTAACCCTAAACCTAACTCAAACTCAAACCCTAACCCTAACCCTAACAGTAACCCAAACCCTAACCCTAAACCTAACATAACCCTAACTCAAACCCTAACCCTAACCCTAACCCTAACCCAAACCCTAACCCAAACCTAACCCTAACCCTAATCCTAACCCTAACCGTAACCCAAAAACTAACACAAAGCCTAACCCAAACCCTTACCTTAACCGTAACCCTAACCCTAACCCAAACCCTAACCCTAACCCTAACGCTAACCCAAAACCTAAACCTAACCCTAACCGAAACCCTAAACCAAACCCTAACCATAACCCTAACCCTAACCATATTCCTAACCCTAACCCTAACCCTAAACTTAAACCAAATAATAACCCTAACCCTAACCCTAACCCTAACCCTAACCCTAACTCTAACCCTATCCCTAATCCTAACCCAACCCTAACACTAAACCTAACCTTAAGCCAAACAATAAACCTAACCCTAACCCTAACCCTAACCCTAAACCTAACCCTAACCCTAAACCTAACCCTAAACCTAACCCTAACCGAAATCCTAAACCTAACCCTAACCCTAACCCTAACCCTAACCCAAACCCTAACCCTAACCCTAATCGAATCCCTAAACCTAAACCTAATTCTAACCCTAACCCAAACCCCAAACCTAACACTAGCCCTAAACCCTAACTCTAACCCTAACCCTAACCCTAACTCAAACCCTAACCCTAACTCTAACCCTAACCCAAAACCTAAACCGAACCCTAACCCAAACCCTAACCCAAATCCTAACAATAACCTTAACCCTATAACTAACCCTAACCCTAACCCAATCCCTAACCCTAACCCAAACCCAAACACTAACCCTATCCCTTACCCAAACCCACACCGTAACCCTAACCCTAACCCAAACCCTAACCCTAACCCTAACCCAAAAACCAAACCCTAACCCTATCCCTACCCCAAACCCTAACCCTAATGCTAACCCTAACCCTAACCCTAAATCTAACCCTATTCCTAACAGTAAACCTAACCCTAACCTTAACCCAAACCCTAACCCTAACCCTAACCTAAACCTAACCCTAACCCTAACCCTAACCCTAACCCTAAACATAACACTAACCCTAACCCTAACACTAAACCAAATCAAAACCTAAACCTAACCCTAAACCTAACCCAAACCCTAACCCTAACCCTAACCCTAACCCAAACCATAACCCTAACCCTAACCTTAACCCTAATGCTAACCCTAAACCTAACTCAAACTCAAACCCTAACCCTAACCCTTACCCTAACCCTAAACCCAACATAACCCTAACTCAAACCCTAACCATAACCATAATTCTAACCTGAACCCAAACCCTAACCCTAACCGTAATCCAATCCCTAACAATAAACCTAACCATAACCCTAACCCTAACCCTAACCCTAACCCAAACCATAAACCTAACCCTAACCCTAACTCAAACCCTAACACTAACCCTAAACCTAAACCAAACCCTAACCCTAAACCTAACCCTAACCTTAATCCTAAACCTAACCCTAACCCAAAAACTAACCCTAAGGCTAACCCAAACCTAACCTTAAACCTACCGCTAACCCTAACCCAAACCCTAACCCTAACCCTAACCCTAACCCTAACCCAAAAACTAAACTTAACCCTAACCATAACCGTAACCCTAACCATATTCCTAACCCTAACCCTAACCCTAACCTTAACCTAAACTATAACCCTAACCCTAACCCGAACCCTAACCCGAACCCAAACCCTAACCCTAACCCTAACACTAAACCTAACCCAAAACCTATACCTAAACCGAGACCTAACCCTAACCCTAAACCAAACCCTAACCCTAACCCTTACCCTATCCCTAATCCTAAGCCAACCCTAACCTTACCCTAAACTTAACACAGACAATAACCCTAACCCTAAACCCTATCCCTAACCCTAACCCTAACCCGAACCCAAACCCTAACCCTAACTCAAACCCTAACCCTAACCCTAACCCAAAAACCAAACCCTAACCCTATCCCTATCCCTATCCCAAACCCAAACCCTAATGCTAACCCTAACCCTAACCCTAACCCTAACCCTAACCCTATTCCTAACCCTAACCCTAACACAAACCCTAACCCTAAGTCTAAACCTAACCCAAAACCTAAACCGAACCCTAACCCAAACCCTAACCCAAACCCAAACAATAACCTTAACCCTATAACTAACCCTAACCCTAACCCAAACCCTAACCGTATCCCTAACCCTAAACCTAACCCAAACCCAAACCCTAACCCTAAACCTAAACCTAACCCTAACCCAAACCCAAACATTAACCCTATCCCTAACCCAAACCCACCCCGTAACCCTCACCCTAACCCAAACCGTAACCCTAACCCTAACCCTAAACTTTACCCCTAAGCCCTAAACACAAACATTAACCCAATCCCTAACCCTAACCCTAATCCAAAAACCAAACCCTAAACCTATCCCTATCCCAAACCCTAACCCTAACGCTAACCCTAACCGTAACCCTAACCCTAACCCTATTCCTAACCCTAACCCTAACCCCTAAGCCCTAACCACAAACATTTACCCAAACCCAAACCCTAACCCTAACCCAAACCTAAACCTAACCCTAACCCTAACCCTAAACCTAACACAAACACAAACCCTAAATTTAACCCTATTCTTAATCCTAAACCTAACCCTGACCCTTATGAAAACCCTAAACTTAATACTAACCCTAACCCTAATACTAAACCAAATCAAAACCTAAAACTAACCCTAACCCTAACCCAAAACCTAACCCTAACCCTAACCCTAACCATAACCCTAACCCAAACCATAACCCTAACCCTAACCTTAACCCTAATGCTAAACCTAAACCTAACTCAAACTCAAACCCTAACCCTAACCCTAACCCAAACCCTAACCCTAAACCTAACATAACCCTAACTCAAACCCTAACCATAACCATAACTCTAACACAAACCCAAACCCTAACCCTAACCCTAAACCTAACCCAAAACCTAAACGTAACCCTAATCCTAACCCTAAACCAAACCCTAACCCTAACACTAACCCTAAACCTAACACTAACCCTAACCCTAACACTAACCCAAACCCTAACCCTAACCCTAACCCAAACCAAAACTCTAATCCTAACTCTTATCCTAACCCTAACCCTAACCTTAATCCTAACCCTAACCCTAACCCTAAGCCAAACCCTACACTTAACACTAACCCTAACCCTAACACTAAACCAAATCAAAACCTAAACCTAACCCTAACCCTAACCCAATCCCTAACCCTAACCCTAAACCTAACCTTAACCCAAACCATAACCCTAACCCTAACCTTAACCCTAATGCTAACCCTAAACCTAACTCAAACTCAAACCCTAACCCTAACCCTAACCCTAACTCAAACCCTAACCGTAACCATAACACTAACCTGAACATAAACCCTAACCCTAACCCTAAACCTAACCCAAAACCTAAACGTAACCCTAATCCTAACCCTAACCCAAACAATAACCCTAACACTAACCCTAACGCTAACACTAACCCAAACCCTAACCCTAACCCTAACCGTAACCCAAAAGAAAACCCTAAGCCTAACTCTAATCCTATCCCAAATCCTAACCCTAAACATAACCCAAACCAAAACTCTAATCCTAACTCTAATCCTAACCCTAACCGTAACCCTAATTCTAACCCTAACCCTAACCCTAAACCAAACCCAACGACTAACCCTAACCCTAACCCTAACCTTAACCCAAACCAAAACTATAATCCTAACTCTAATCCTAACCCTAACCCTAATCCTAACCCTAACCCTAACCCTAACCCTAACACAAACACTAAACCTAACCCTAATCCTAACCCTCACCATAAACCTAACCCTAACCCTAACCCTAACCCTAACATTAACTGAAACCAAACCCTATCCCTAACCCTAACCCAAACCCATACCCTAAAACTAAACCTAAACCTAACCCTTACCGAAACCAAACCCTAACCCTAACCCTAACCCTAACCCTAACCCTAAACCTAACCCTAACCCAACCGAAAACCCTAACCCTAACCCTAACTCTAACCCAAACCCTAATCCTAATGCTAACCATAAGCCAAATCCTAACCCTAACCCTAACCCTATTCCTAACCCTAACCTAACCCTAACCATAACCCAAACCCTAACAATAACCCTAACCCTAACCCTAAACCTAACCCAAACCTAAACCCTAAACTTAACCCTATTCATAACCCTATCCCTAACCCTAACCCTAACCCAAAACCTAAACTTAACACTAACCCTAAGCCTAACACTAAACCAAATCAAAACCTAACCCTAACCCTAACCCTAACCCAAACTTAACCCTAACCCTAAACTTAACCCTAATGCTAACCCTAAACCTAACTCAAACTCAAACCCTAACCCTAACCCTAACAGTAACCCAAACCCTAACCCTAAACCTAACATAACCCTAACTCAAACCCTAACCCTAACCCTAACCCTAACCCAAACCCTAACCCAAACCTAACCCTAACCCTAATCCTAACCCTAACCGTAACCCAAAAACTAACACAAAGCCTAACCCAAACCCTTACCTTAACCGTAACCCTAACCCTAACCCAAACCCTAACCCTAACCCTAACGCTAACCCAAAACCTAAACCTAACCCTAACCGAAACCCTAAACCAAACCCTAACCATAACCCTAACCCTAACCATATTCCTAACCCTAACCCTAACCCTAAACTTAAACCAAATAATAACCCTAACCCTAACCCTAACCCTAACCCTAACCCTAACTCTAACCCTATCCCTAATCCTAACCCAACCCTAACACTAAACCTAACCTTAAGCCAAACAATAAACCTAACCCTAACCCTAACCCTAACCCTAAACCTAACCCTAACCGTAAACCTAACCCTAAACCTAACCCTAACCGAAATCCTAAACCTAACCCTAACCCTAACCCTAACCCTAACCCAAACCCTAACCCTAACCCTAATCGAATCCCTAAACCTAAACCTAATTCTAACCCTAACCCAAACCCCAAACCTAACACTAGCCCTAAACCCTAACTCTAACCCTAACCCTAACCCTAACTCAAACCCTAACCCTAACTCTAACCCTAACCCAAAACCTAAACCGAACCCTAACCCAAACCCTAACCCAAATCCTAACAATAACCTTAACCCTATAACTAACCCTAACCCTAACCCAATCCCTAACCCTAACCCAAACCCAAACACTAACCCTATCCCTTACCCAAACCCACACCGTAACCCTAACCCTAACCCAAACCCTAACCCTAACCCTAACCCAAAAACCAAACCCTAACCCTATCCCTACCCCAAACCCTAACCCTAATGCTAACCCTAACCCTAACCCTAAATCTAACCCTATTCCTAACAGTAAACCTAACCCTAACCTTAACCCAAACCCTAACCCTAACCCTAACCTAAACCTAACCCTAACCCTAACCCTAACCCTAACCCTAAACATAACACTAACCCTAACCCTAACACTAAACCAAATCAAAACCTAAACCTAACCCTAAACCTAACCCAAACCCTAACCCTAACCCTAACCCTAACCCAAACCATAACCCTAACCCTAACCTTAACCCTAATGCTAACCCTAAACCTAACTCAAACTCAAACCCTAACCCTAACCCTTACCCTAACCCTAAACCTAACATAACCCTAACTCAAACCCTAACCATAACCATAATTCTAACCTGAACCCAAACCCTAACCCTAACCGTAATCCAATCCCTAACAATAAACCTAACCATAACCCTAACCCTAACCCTAACCCTAACCCAAACCATAAACCTAACCCTAACCCTAACTCAAACCCTAACACTAACCCTAAACCTAAACCAAACCCTAACCCTAAACCTAACCCTAACCTTAATCCTAAACCTAACCCTAACCCAAAAACTAACCCTAAGGCTAACCCAAACCTAACCTTAAACCTACCGCTAACCCTAACCCAAACCCTAACCCTAACCCTAACCCTAACCCTAACCCAAAAACTAAACTTAACCCTAACCATAACCGTAACCCTAACCATATTCCTAACCCTAACCCTAACCCTAACCTTAACCTAAACTATAACCCTAACCCTAACCCGAACCCTAACCCGAACCCAAACCCTAACCCTAACCCTAACACTAAACCTAACCCAAAACCTATACCTAAACCGAGACCTAACCCTAACCCTAAACCAAACCCTAACCCTAACCCTTACCCTATCCCTAATCCTAAGCCAACCCTAACCTTACCCTAAACTTAACACAGACAATAACCCTAACCCTAAACCCTATCCCTAACCCTAACCCTAACCCGAACCCAAACCCTAACCCTAACTCAAACCCTAACCCTAACCCTAACCCAAAAACCAAACCCTAACCCTATCCCTATCCCTATCCCAAACCCAAACCCTAATGCTAACCCTAACCCTAACCCTAACCCTAACCCTAACCCTATTCCTAACCCTAACCCTAACACAAACCCTAACCCTAAGTCTAAACCTAACCCAAAACCTAAACCGAACCCTAACCCAAACCCTAACCCAAACCCAAACAATAACCTTAACCCTATAACTAACCCTAACCCTAACCCAAACCCTAACCGTATCCCTAACCCTAAACCTAACCCAAACCCAAACCCTAACCCTAAACCTAAACCTAACCCTAACCCAAACCCAAACATTAACCCTATCCCTAACCCAAACCCACCCCGTAACCCTCACCCTAACCCAAACCGTAACCCTAACCCTAACCCTAAACTTTACCCCTAAGCCCTAAACACAAACATTAACCCAATCCCTAACCCTAACCCTAATCCAAAAACCAAACCCTAAACCTATCCCTATCCCAAACCCTAACCCTAACGCTAACCCTAACCGTAACCCTAACCCTAACCCTATTCCTAACCCTAACCCTAACCCCTAAGCCCTAACCACAAACATTAACCCAAACCCAAACCCTAACCCTAACCCAAACCTAAACCTAACCCTAACCCTAACCCTAAACCTAACACAAACACAATCCCTAAATTTAACCCTATTCTTAATCCTAAAACTAAACCTGCCCCTTATGAAAACCCTAAACTTAATACTAAGCCTAACCCTAATACTAAACCAAATCAAAACCTAAAACTAACCCTAAACCTAACCCAAAACCTAACCCTAACCCTAACCCTAACCATAACCCTAACCCAAACCATAACCCTAACCCTAACCTTAACCCTAATGCTAAACCTAAACCTAACTCAAACTCAAACCCTAACCCTAACCCTAACCCAAACCCTAACCCTAAACCTAACATAACCCTAACTCAAACCCTAACCATAACCATAACTCTAACACAAACCCAAACCCTAACCCTAACCCTAAACCTAACCCAAAACCTAAACGTAACCCTAATCCTAACCCTAAACCAAACCCTAACCCTAACACTAACCCTAAACCTAACACTAACCCTAACCCTAACACTAACCCAAACCCTAACCCTAACCCTAACCCAAACCAAAACTCTAATCCTAACTCTTATCCTAACCCTAACCCTAACCTTAATCCTAACCCTAACCCTAACCCTAAGCCTAACCCTACACTTAACTCTAACCCTAACCCTAACACTAAACCAAACCAAAACCTAAACCTAACCCTAACCCTAACCCAATCCCTAACCCTAACCCTAAACCTAACCTTAACCCAAACCATAACCCTAACCCTAACCTTAACCCTAATGCTAACCCTAAACCTAACTCAAACTCAAACCCTAACCCTAACCCTAACCCTAACTCAAACCCTAACCGTAACCATAACACTAACCTGAACATAAACCCTAACCCTAACCCTAAACCTAACCCAAAACCTAAACGTAACCCTAATCCTAACCCTAACCCAAACAATAACCCTAACACTAACCCTAACGCTAACACTAACCCAAACCCTAACCCTAACCCTAACCGTAACCCAAAAGAAAACCCTAAGCCTAACTCTAATCCTATCCCAAATCCTAACCCTAAACATAACCCAAACCAAAACTCTAATCCTAACTCTAATCCTAACCCTAACCGTAACCCTAATTCTAACCCTAACCCTAACCCTAAACCAAACCCAACGACTAACCCTAACCCTAACCCTAACCTTAACCCAAACCAAAACTATAATCCTAACTCTAATCCTAACCCTAACCCTAATCCTAACCCTAACCCTAACCCTAACCCTAACACAAACACTAAACCTAACCCTAATCCTAACCCTCACCATAAACCTAACCCTAACCCTAACCCTAACCCTAACATTAACTGAAACCAAACCCTATCCCTAACCCTAACCCAAACCCATACCCTAAAACTAAACCTAAACCTAACCCTTACCGAAACCAAACCCTAACCCTAACCCTAACCCTAACCCTAACCCTAAACCTAACCCTAACCCAACCGAAAACCCTAACCCTAACCCTAACTCTAACCCAAACCCTAATCCTAATGCTAACCATAAGCCAAATCCTAACCCTAACCCTAACCCTATTCCTAACCCTAACCTAACCCTAACCATAACCCAAACCCTAACAATAACCCTAACCCTAACCCTAAACCTAACCCTAACCCTAACCATAAACCTAACCGAATTCCAAACCCTAAACTTAACACTAAACGTAACCCTAATACTAACCCTAACCCTAACCCTAACCCTAACCCTAACCCTAAACCTATCCCTAACCCTAATCCTAACCCTAACCCTAACCCTAACCCTAACCCTAACCCAATCCCGAAACCAAACCCTAACCGTAACCCTAACCCTAACCATATTCCTAACCCTAACCCTAACCTAAACCCTAAACCAAACCCTAACCGTAATCCTAACTCTAACCCTATGCCTAACTCTAGCCCTAACCCTAACACTAACCCTAACTCTAACACTAACCCAAAAAAAACCCTAACCCTAAACCTAAACCTAACCTTAACCCAAACACAAACCCTAACCCTAACCCCAAACATTAACCCAAACCCTAACCCTAACCCTAACCCAAACGCAAACCCTAACCCTAACCCTAACCCTAACCCAAACCCTAACCCTAAACCTATCCCTAACCCTAATCCTCATCCTAACCCTAACGCTAACACTAACCCAAATCCTAACCCTAACAGTAACCCTAACACAAGCCCTAACCCTAGCCCTAACACTAACCTTAAACCTAAACCCTAACCCTAAGCTTAAACCTAAATCTAACCCTAACCCTAACACAAACCCTAACCTTAACACTAACCCTAACCCTAACACTAACCCAAATCAAAACCTAAACCTAACCCTAACCCAAATCCTAACCCTAACCGTAACCCTAACCCTAACCCAATCCCAAACCATAACCCTAACCCTAACCCTAACCCTAACTCAAACCCTAACCCTAACCCTAACCCTAACCCAAAACCTAACCCTAAACCTAAACCTAACCCTAATCCTAACCCTAACCCTAACCCAAAAACTAACCCTAACCCTAACCGAAACCCTAACCCTAACCCAAAACCTAAACCTAACCCTAAGCTTAACCCAAACAATAACCCTAACCCTAACCCTAACCCTAAACCGAACCCAAACCCTAACACTAACACTAAACCTAAAACAAAACCTAAACCTAAACATAAACCTAACCCTAAACCAAACCCTAACCCTAACCCTATCCCTAATCC
>JAJHUQ010000040.1:7162500-7210000 GCA_035773235.1 Eospalax fontanierii | reverse complement strand
ACCCTAACCCTAACCCTAAGCCTAAACCTAACCCCTAAGCCCTAACCGCAAATATTAACCCAAACCTTAACCCTAACCCTAACCCAAAAACCAAACCCTAACCCTATCCCTATCCCAAACCCTAACCCTAACGCGAACCCTAACCCTAACCCTAACCCTAACCCTATTCCTAACCCTAACCCTAACCCCTAAGCCCTAACCACGAACATTAACCCAAACCCTAACCCTAACCCTAACCTAAACCTAACCCTAACCCTAAACCTAACCCAAACCCAAACCCTAAACTTAACCCTATTCGTAACCCTATCCCTAACCCTAACCCTAACTCAAAACCTAAACTTAACACTAACCCTAACCCTAACACTAAACCAAATCAAAACCTAAACCTAACCCTAACCCTAACCCAATCCCTAACCCTAACGCTAACCCTAACCCTAACCCAAACCATAATCCTAACCCTAACCTTAACCCTAATGCTAACCCTAAACCTAACCCAAACTCAAACCGTAACCCTAACCCTAACCCTAACTCAAACCCTAACCATAACCATAACACTAACCCCAACATAAAACCTAACCCTAACCCTAAACCTAACCCAAAACCTAAACGAAACCCTAATCCTAACCCTAACCCAAACCCTAACCCTAACACTAACCCTAACCCTAACACTAACCCAAACCCTAACCCTAACCCTAACCCGAACCCAAAACAAAACCCTAACCCTAACTCTAATCCTATCCCAAACCCTAACCCTAAACATAACTCAAACCATAACTCTAATCCTAACTCTAATACTAACCCTAACCCTAACCCTAATTCTAACCCTAACCCTAACCCTAAACCAAACCCAACGACTAACCCTAATCCTAACCCTAAACTTAACCCAAACAAAAACTATAATCCTAACTCTAATCCTAACCCTAACCCTAATCCTAACCCTAACGCTAACCCTAACCCTAACCCTAACCCTAAACCAAACACTAAACCTAACCCTAATCCTAACCCTCACCCTAAACCTAACCCTAACCCTAACCCTAACCCTAACATTAACTGAAACCAATCCCTATCCCTAACCCTAACAATAACCCATACCCTAAACCTAAACCTAAACCTAACCCTTACCCAAACCCTAACCCTAACCCTAACGCAAGCGAAAAGCCTAACCTTAACGCTAACTCTAACCTAAACCCTAACCCTAACGCTAACCATAAGCCAAACCCTAACCCTAACCCTATTCCTAACCCTAACCTAACCCTAACCGTAACCCAATCCCTAACCCTAATCCTAACCCTAAACCTAACCCTAACCCTAACCCTAACCATAAACCTAACCGAATTCCAAACCCTAAACTTAACAGTAAACGTAACCCTAATACTAACCCTAACCCTAAGCCTAACCCTAACGCTAACCCTAACCCAAACCATAACCCTAACCCTAACCCTAACTCAAACCCTAACCCTAACCCTAACCTTAACCCAAACCCTAACACTTAACCTAACTCTAACCCTAATCCTAACCCTACCCCTAACCCAAACCCTAAAATTAACCCTAACCCTAAACATAACCCTAACTCAAACCCTAACCCTAACACTAACCCTAACCCAAAACCTAAAACTAAACCTAACCCAGTCCCGAAACCAAACCCTAACCGTAACACTAACCATAACCATATTCCTAACCCTAACCCTAACCCAAATCCTAAACCAAACCCTAACCCTAATCCTAACTCTAACCCTATTCCTAACTCTAGCCCTAACCCTAACACTAACCCTAACTCTAACACTAACCCAAAAAAAACCCTAACCCTAAACCTAAACCTAACCTTAACCCAAACCCAAACACTAACCCTAACCCCAAACATTAACCCAAACCCTACCCCTAACCCTAACCCAAACGCAAAACCTAACCCTAACCCTAACCCTAACCCAAACCCTAACCCTAAACCTATCCCTAACCCTAATCCTAATCCTAACCCTACCCCAAACCCTAACACTAACTCTAACCCTAACCCAAAACCTAAACCGAACCCTAACCCAAACCATAACCCAAACCCTAACAATAACCTAAACCCTATAACTAACCCTAACCCTAACCCAAAACCTAACACTATCCCTAACCCTAAACCTAACCCAAACCGAAACCCTAACCCTAAACCTAAACCTAACCCGAACCCAAATCCAAACCCTAACCCTATCCATAACCCAAACGCACACCCTAACCCTAACCCTAACGCAAACCCTAACCCTAAACCTATCCCTAACCCTAAACCTAACACTAACCCTAACCCTAAACCTAACCCCTAAGCCCTAACCACAAAAATTAACCCAGAACCAAACCCGAACCCTATCCCTATCATAAACCCTAAACCTAACGCTAACCCTAACCCTAACCCTAACCCTAACCCAAACCAAAACCCTAACCCTAACTCTAATCATATCCCTAAACCTAACCCTAATCCTAACCCTAACCCTAAACCTAACCCTACGCCAAAACCTAACCCTAAACCTAACCCTAAACCTAATTCAAACCCTAACCCTAACACTAACCTTAACCAAAACCATAAATCTAACACTAAACCTAAGTCCTAACCCTAACCCTAACCCTAACCCTAACCCTAACCCTAACCCTACACCAAACACAAACGATAAACTTAACCCTAATCGTAACCGTAATACTAACCCTAACCCTAACCCAAATCCTAACAATAACAATAACCCTAACCCTAACACTAAGCCAAACCCTAACCCTAAACCTAACCCAAACCAAAACTCTAATCCTAACTCTAATCCTAACCCTAATCCTAACCCTAATCCTAACCCTAACCCTTACACTAACCCTAACCCTAACCCTAACACTATCCCAAATCCTATCCCTAAACCTAACCCAAATCGTAACTCAAACCCTAACCCTAACCCTAACCCTAACCCTAACCCTAACCCAAACCCTATCCCTAAACCTATCCCTAACCCTAATCCTAACCCTAACCCTAACCCAAAAACTAACCCTAACCCTAACCCTAACCCTAACCCTAACACTAACCCCTAAACCTAACCCAAACCCTAACCCTAACCCTAATCCCAACCCAAAATCTAACGATAACCATAACCCAAACCCTAAACCAAACCCTAACCCTAATCCTAACCCTAACCCTATTCCTAACTCTAGCCCTAACCCTAACCCTAACCCTAACCGAAACTCTAACACTAACCCAAACAAAAACCCTAACCCTAAACCTAAACCTAAACTTAACCCAAACCCAATCCCTAACCCTGACCCCAAACATTAACCCAAACCCTAACCCTAACCCTAACCCAAACGCAAACCCTAACCCTAACCCTAACCCTAACCCAAACCCTAACCCTAACGCTAAACCTAACGTAAACCGTAACCCTAACCCTAACCCTATTCCTAACCCTAACCTAACCCTAACCTTAACCCAAACCCTAACGCTAACCCTAACCCTAACCCTAACTCAAACACTAACCCTAACCCTAACCCAAACCCTAACCCTAAACCTATCCCTAACCCTAATCCTAAACCTAACCCTAACCCAAACCCTAACCATAACTCTAACCCTAACCCAAAACCTAAACCGAACCCTAACCCAAACCATAACCCAAACCCTAACAATAACCTTAACGGTATAACTAACCCTAACCCTAACCCAAAACCTAACCCTATCCCTCACCCTAAACCTAACCCAAACCCAAATCCTAACCCTAAACGTAAACCTAACCCGAACCCAAATCCAAACCCTAACCCTATCCCTAACCCAAACGCACACCGTAACCCTAACCCTAACCCAAACCGTAACCCTAAACCTATCCCTAACCCTAAACCTAACCCTAACCATAAACCTAACCCCTAAGCCCTAACCACAAACATTAACCCAAAACCAAACCCGAACCCTATCCCTACCATAAAACCTAAACCTAACACTAACCCTAAACCTAACGCTAACCATAACCCAAACCAAAACCCTAAACCTAACTCTAATCATATCCCTAAACTTACCCTAATCCTAACCCTAAACCTAACCCTAACCCTACCCCAAAACCTAACCCTAAACCTAGCCCTAAACCTAATTCAAACCCTAACCCTAACACTAACCTTAACCCAAACCCTAAACCTAACACTAAACCTAAACCCTAACCCTAACCCTAAACCTACACCAAACACAAACCCTAAACTTAACCCTAATCGTAACGCTAATACTAACCCTAACCCTAACCCAAATCCTAACAATAACACTAACCCTAACCCTAACACTAACCCAAACCCTAACCCTAAACCTAACCCAAACCAAAACTCTAATCCTAACTCTAATCCTAACCCTAAACCTAACCGTAATCCTAACCCTAACCCTTACACTAAGCCCAACCCTAACCCTAACCAAAACACTAAATCTAATCCTAATCCTAACCGTAAACCTAATCCTAACCATAACCCTAACCGCACCCCAAACCCAACGCCTAACCCTAACCCTAAGCCTAACCCAAACCCTAACCCTAACCCTAAAACTAACCCTAACTCAAACCCTAACTCTAACCCTAACCCTAACCTTAACCCAAACCCTAACCCTAAACCTAACCCTAACAGTAATCCTAACCCTAACCCTAACCCAAAAAGTAACCCTAAACCTAACCCAAACCCTAACCTTAACCATAAACCTAACCCTAACCCAAACCCTAACCCTAACAATAACCCTAACACAAAACCTAAATCTAACCCTAACCCAAACACTAAACCAAACCCTAACCGTAAACCTAACACTAAACATATTCCTAACCCTAATCCTAACCCTAAACTTAACCCAAACAATAACCCTAACCCTAACCCTAAACCCTAACCCTAACCCCAACCCTAACCCTAACCCTCACCCTAACCCTAAACCTAACCCGAACCCAAACCCTAACCCTAACACTAAACATAAACCAAAACCTACACATAAACTTAACCCTAACCCTAAACCAAACCCTAACCCTAACCCTAACCCTATCCCTAAACTTAACCCAAAACCTAAACCTAACACTAACCCTAAACCCTAACACTAACCCTAACCTAACTCGAACGCAAAACCTAACCCTAACACTAAACCTAACTCAAAACCTAAATGTAACCCTAATCCTAAACGTAACCCAAACCCTAACCCTAACACTAACCCAAACCCAACCCCTAACCATAACCCTAACCCTAACCCAAAACCTAATCCTAAACCTAACCCTAACGCTAACTCAAAACCTAACCCTAACCCTAACCCTAACCCTAACCCTAACCCAAACCCTATTCCAAAACCTAACCCTAACCCTAATCCTAACCCTAACCCTAATCCTAACCCTAACCCTAACCCAAAAACTAACTCTAACCCTAACCCAAACCCTAACCCTTACACTAACCCCTAAATCTAAACCAAACCCTAACCCTAACCCTAATCCTAACCCAAAACCTAACCCTAATCCTAACCCAAACCCTAAACCAAACCCGAACCCTAATCCTAACCCTAACCCTATTCCTAACTCTAGCCCTAACCCTAACCCTAACCCTAACCCTAACTCTAACACTAAGCCAAACAAAAAGCCTAACCCTAAACCTAAACCTAAACTTAACCCAAACCCAAACCCTAAACCTAACCCCAAACATTAACTCAAACCCTAACCCTAACCCTAACCCAAACGCAAACCCTAACCCTAACGCTAACACTAACCCAAACCCTAAAACTAACACTAACCCTAACGTAAACCGTAACCCTAACCCTAACCCTATTCCTAACCCTAACCTAACCCTAACCTTAACCCAAACCCTAACCCTAACCCTAACTCAAACACTAACACTAACCCTAACCCTAACCCAAACCCTAACCCTAAACCTATCCCTAAACCTAATCCTAATCCTAACCCTAATCCAAACCCTAACCCTAACACAAAACCTAAACCTAACCCTAACCCAAACACTAAACCAAACCCTAACCCTAACCCTAACACTAAACATATTTCTAACCCTACTCCTAACCCTAACCTTAACACAAACACTAACCCTAACCCAACCCTAAAACCTAACCCTAACCCCAACCCTAACCCTAACCCTCACGCTGACCCTAAACGTAAACCGAACCCAGACTCTAACCCTAACACTAAACTTAAACCAAAACCTACACATAAACTTAACCCTAACCCTAAACCAAACCCTAAACCTAACGCTAAACCTAACGTAAACCGTAACCGTAACCCTAACCCTAACCCTATTCCTAACCCTAACGTAACCCTAACCTTAACCCAAACCCTAACCCTAACCCTAACCCTAACCCTAACTCAAACACTAACCCTAACCCAACCGAAAACCCTAACCCTAACCCTAACTCTAACCTAAACCCTAACCCTAACGCTAACCATAAGCCAAACCCTAACCCTAACCCTATTCCTAACCCTAACCTAACCCTAACCGTAACCCAATCCCTAACCCTAATCCTAACCCTAAACCTAACCCTAACCCTAACCATAAACCTAACCGAATTCCAAACCCTAAACTTAACAGTAAACTTAACCCTAATACTAACCCTAACCCTAAGCCTAACCCTAACGCTAACCCTAACCCAAAACATAACCCTAACTCTAACCCTAACTCAAACTCTAACCCTAACGCTAACCCTAACCCAAACCCTAACACTAAACCTATCTCTAACCCTAATCCTAACCCTACCCCTAACCCAAACGCTAAAATTAACCCTAACCCTAAACATAACCCTAACCCAAACCCTAAAATTAACCCTAACCTAACCTAACCCTAACCCAAACCCTAACCCTAACACTAACCCTAACCCAAAACCTAAAACTAAACCTAACCCAATCCCGAAACCAAACCCTAACCGTAACCCTAACCCTAACCATATTCCTAACCCTAACCCTAATCCAAACCCTAAACCAAACCCTAACCCTAATCCTAACTCTAACCCTATTCCTAACTCTAGCCCTAACCCTAACACTAACCCTAACTCTAACACTAACCCAAAAAAAACCCTAACCCTAAACCTAAACCTAACCTTAACCCAAACCCAAACACTAACCCTAACACCAAACATTAACCCAAACCCTAACCCTAACCCTAACCCAAACGCAAACCCTAACCCTAACCCTAAACCTAACCCAAACCCTAACCCTAAAGCTAACCATAACGTAAACCGTAACCCTAACCCTAACCCTATTCCTAACCCTAACCTAACCCTAACCTTAACCCAAACCCTAACCCTAACCCTAAACCTAACCCTAACTCAAACACTAACCCTAACCCTAACCCTAACCCAAACCCTAACCCTAAACCTATCCCTAACCCTAATCCTAATCCTAACCCTACCCCAAACCCTAACACTAACTCTAACCCTAACCCAAAACCTAAACCGAACCCTAACCCAAACCATAACCCAAACCCAACAATAACCTTAAACCTATAACTAACCCTAACCCTAACCCAAAACCTAACACTATCCCTAACCCTAAACCTAACCCACACCGAAACCCTAACCCTAAACGTAAACCTAACCCAAACCCAAATCCAACCCCTAACCCTATCCCTAACCCAAACGCACACCCTAACCCTAATCCTAACCCAAACCCTAACCCTAAACCTATCCCTAACCCTAAACCTAACCCTAACCCTAATCCTAAACCTAACCCCTAAGCCCTAACCACAAAAATTAACCCAGAACCAAACCCGAACCCTATCCCTATCATAAACCCTAAACCTAACGCTAACCCTAACCCTAACCCTAACCCTAAACCAAAACAAAACCCTAACCGTAACTCTAATCATATCCCTAAACCTAACCCTAATCCTAACCCTAACCCTAAACCTAACCCTACGCCAAAACCTAACCCTAAACCTAACCCCAAACCTAATTCAAACCCTAACCCTAACCCTAACCTTAACCCAAACTCTAAATCTAACACTAAACCTAAACCCTAACCCTAACCCTAACCCTAACCCTAATCCTACACAAAACACAAACCATAAACTTAACCATAATCATAACCGTAATACTAACCCTAACACTAACCCAAATCCTAACAATAACAATAACCCTAACCCTAACACTAAGCCAAACCCTAACCCCAACCCTAACCCAAACCAAAACTCTAATCCTAACTCTAATCCTAACCCTAATCCAACCCCTAATCCTAACCCTAACCCTTACACTAACCCTAACCCTAACCCTAACCCTATAACAAACCCTATCCCTAAACCTAACCCAAACCCTAACTCAAACCCTAACCCTAACCCTAACCCTAACCCAAACCCTATCCCTAAACCTAACCCGAACCCTAACCCTAACCCTAACCCTAACCCTAACCCTAACACTAACCCCTAAACCTAACCCAAACCCTAACCCTAACCCTAATCCTAACCCAAAATCTAACGATAACCCTAACCCAAACCCTAAACCAAACCCTAACCCTAATCCTAACCCTAACCCTATTCCTATCTCTAGCCCTAACCCTAACCCTAACCCTAACCATAACTCTAACACTAACCCAAACAAAAACCCTAACCCTAAACCTAAACCTAAACTTAACCCAAACCCAAACCCTAACCCTGACCCCAAACATTAACCCAAACCCTAACCCTAACCCTAACCCAAACGCAAACCCTAACCCTAACCCTAACCCTAATCCAAACCCTAACCCTAACGCTAAACCTAACGTAAACCGTAACCCTAAACCTAACCCTATTCCTAACCCTAACCTAACCCTAACCTTAAACCAGACCCTGACCCTAGCCCCAACCATAACCCTAACTCAAACACTAACCCTAACCCTAACCCAAACCCTAACCCTAAACCTATCACTAACCCTAATCCTAAACCTAACCCTAACCGAAACCCTAACCATAACTCTAACCCTAACCCAAAACCTACACCGAACCCTAACCCAAACCATAACCCAAACCCAAACAATAACCTTAACCCTATAACTAACCCTAACCCTAACCCAAAACCTAACCCTATCCCTAACCCTAAACCTAACCCAAACCCAAATCCTAACCCTAAACGTAAACCTAACCCGAACCCAAATCCAAACCCTAACCCTATCCCTAACCCAAACACACACCGTAACCCTAACCCTAACCCAAACACTAACCCTAAACCTATCCCTAACCCTAAACCTAACCCTAACCATAAACCTAACCCCTAAGGCCTAACCACAAACATTAACCCAAAACCAAACCCGAACCCTATCCCTATCATAAAACCTAAACTTAACGCTAACCCTAACCCTAACGCTAACCCTAACCCAAACCAAAACCCTAACCCTAACTCTAATCATATCTCTAAACCTAACCCTAATCCTAACCCTAACCCTAACCCTAACCCTACCCCAAAACTTAACCCTAAACCTAGCCCTAAACCTAATTCAAACCCTAACCCTAACACTAACCTTAACCCAAACCCTAAACCTAACACTAAACCTAAACCCTAACCCTAACTCTAACCCTAACCCTAAACCTACACCAAACACAAACCCTAAACTTAACCCTAATCGTAACCCTAATACTAACCCTAACCCTAATCCAAATCCTAAAAATAACACTAACCCTCACCCTAACACTAACCCAAACCCTAACCCTAACCCTAACCCAAACCAAAACTCTAATCCTAACTCTAATCCTAACCCTAACCCTAACCCTAATCCTAACCCTAACCCTTACACTAAGCCTAACCCTAACCCTAACCCAAACAATAAACATAACCCTAATCCAAACCCTGACCCTAAACCTAATACTAACCATAACCCTAACCGCAACCCAAACCCAATGCCTAACCCTAATCCTAAGCCTAACCCAAACCCTAACCCTAACCCTAAAACTAACCCTAACTCAAACCCTAACTCTAACCCTAAACCTAACCTTAACCCAAACCCTAACCCTAAACCTAACCCTAACAGTAATCCTAACCCTAACCCTAACCCAAAAAGTAACACTAAACCTAACCCAAACCCTAACCTTAACCATAACCCTAACCCTAACCCAAACCCTAACCCTAACAATAACCCTAACACAAAACCTAAATCTAACCCTAACCCAAACACTAAACCAAACCCTAACCCTAACACTAACACTAAACATATTCCTAACCCTAATCCTAACCCTAAACTTAACCCAAACAATAACCCTAACCCTAACCCTAAACCTAACCCGAACCCAAACCCTAACCCTAACACTAAACCTAAACCAAAACCTACACATAAACTTAACCCTAACCATAAACAAAACCATAACCCTAACCCTAACCCTATCCCTAAACTTAAACCAAACCCTAAACCTAACACTAACCCTAAACCCTAACCCTAACCCTAACCCAAACCAAAACTCTAATCCTAACTCTAATCCTAACCCTAATCCTAACCCTAACCCTAACCCTAACCCTAACCCTAACCCTAACCCTAACCCAAACCCTATCCCTAAACCTAACCCTAACCCTAATCCTAACCCTAACCCTAACCCAAAAACTAACCCTAACCCTAACCCTAACCCTAACCCTAACCCTAACACTAACCCCTAAACCTAACCCAAACCCTAACCCTAATCCTAACCCAAAATCTAACGATAACCCTAACCCAAACCCTAAACCAAACCCTAACCCTAATCCTAACCCTAACCCTAGCCCCAACTCTAGCCCTAACCTTAACCCTAACCCTAACCGTAACTCTAACACTAACCCAAACAAAAACCCTAACCCTAAACCTAAACCTAAACTTAACCCAAACCCAAACCCCAACCCCGACCCCAAACATTAACCCAAACCCTAACCCTAACCCTAACCCAAACGCAAACCCTAACCCTAACCCTAATCCTAACCCAAACCCTAACACTAATGCTAAACCTAACGTAAACCGTAACCCTAACCCTAACACTATTCCTAACCCTAACCTAACCCTAACCTTAACCCAAACCCTAACACTAACCCTAACCCTAACCCTAACTCAAACACTAACCCTAACACTAACCCAAACCCTAACCCTAAACCTATCCCTAACCCTAATCCTAAACCTAACCCTAACCCAAACCCTAACCATAACTCTAACCCTAACCCAACACCTAAACCGAACCCTAACCCAAACCATAACCCAAACCCTAACAATAACCTTAACCCTATAACTAACCCTAACCCTAACCCAAAACCTAACCCTATCCCTAAACCTAAACCTAACCCAAACCCAAATCCTAACCCTAAACCTAAACCTAACCCGAACCCAAATCCAAACCCTAACCCTATCCCTAACCCAAACGCACACCGTAACCCTAACCCTAACCCAAACCCTAACCCTAAACCTATCCCTAACCCTAAACCTAACCCTAACCATAAACCTAACCCCTAAGCCCTAACCACAAACATTAACCCAAAACCAAACCCGAACCCTATCCCTATCATAAAACCTAAACCTAACGGTAACCCTAACCCTAACGCTAACCCTAACCCAAACCAAAACCCTAACCCTAACTCTAATCATATCCCTAACCCTAACCCTAATCCTAACCCTAACACTAACCCAAACCCTAACCCTAACCCTAACCCAAACCACAACTCTAATCTTAACTCTAATCCTAACCCTAACCCTAACCCTAATCCTAACCCTAACCCTTACACTAAGCCTAAGCCTAACCCTAACCCAAACACTAAACCTAATCCTTATCCTAACCCTAACCCTAAACCTAATCCTAACCATAACCCTAACCGCAACCCAAACCCAACGCCTAACCCTAACCCTAAGCCTAACCCAAACCCTAACCCTAACCCTAAAACTAACCCTAACTCAAACCCTAACTCTAACCCTAACCCTAACCTTAACCCAAACCCTAACCCTAAACCTAACCCTAACAGTAATCCTAACCCTAACCCTAACCCAAAAAGTAACCCTAAACCTAACCCAAACCCTAACCTTAACCATAACCCTAACCCTAAACCAAACCCTAACCCTAACACTAACCCTAACACAAAACCTAAACCTAACCCTAACCCAAACACTAAACCAAACCCTAACCCTAACCCTAACACTAAACATATTCCTAACCCTAATCCTAACCCTAACCTTAACCCAAACAATAACCCTAACCCTAACCCTAAACCCTAACCCTAACCCCAACCCTAACCCTAACCCTCACCCTAACCCTAAACCTAACCCGAACCAAACCCTAACCCTAACACTAAACCTAAACCAAAACCTACAAATAAACTTAACCCTAACCCTAAACCAAACCCTAACCCTAACCCTAACCCTATCCCTAAACTTCACCCAAACCCTAAACCTAACATTAACCCTAAACCCTAACCCTAACCCTAACCCTAACTCGAACGCAAAACCTAACCCTAACACTAAACCTAACTCAAAACCTAAACGTAACCCTAAACCTAACCGTAACCCAAACCAAAACTCTAATCCTAACTCTAATCCTAACCCTAACCCTAACCGTAATCCTAACCCTAACCCTTAGACTAAGCCTAACCCTAACCCTAACCGAAACACTAAACCTAATCCTAATCCTAACCCTAAACCTAATCCTAACCATAACCCTAACCGCAACCCAAACCCAACGCCTAACCCTAACCCTAAGCCTAACCGAAACTTTAACCCTAAACCTAAACCTAACCCGAACCCAAATCCAAACCCTAACCCTATCCCTAACCCAAACGCACACCCTAACCCTAACCCTAACACAAACCCGAACCCTAAACCTATCCCTAACCCTAAACCTAACCCTAACCCTAACCCTAAACCTAACCCCTAAGCCCTAACCACAAAAATTAACCCAGAACCAAACCCGAACCCTATCCCTATCATAAACCCTAAACCTAACGCTAACCCTAACCCTAACCCTAATCCTAACCCAAACCAAAACCCTAACCGTAACTCTAATCATATCCCTAAACCTAACCCTAATCCTAACCCTAATCCTAAACCTAACCTTAACCCAAACCCTAAATCTAACTCTAAACCTAAACCCTAAGGCTAACACTAAGCCTAACCCTAACACTACGCAAAACACAAACCATAAAGTTAAGCATGATCATAACCGTAATACTAACGCTAACCCTAACCCAAAACCTAACAGAAACAATAACCCTAACCCTAACACTAAGCCAAACCCTAACCCTAACCCTAACCCAAACCAAAACTCTAAACCTAACTCTAATCCTAACCCTAATCCTAACCCTAATCCTAAACCTAACCCTTACACTAACCCTAACCCTAACCCTAACCCTATAACAAACCCTATCCCTAAACCTAACCCAAACCCTAACTCAAACCCTAACCCTAACCCTAACCCTAACCCAAACCCTATCCCTAAACCTAACCCTAACCCTAATCCTAACCCTAACCCTAAGCCAAAAACTAAGCCTAACCCTAACCCTAACCCTAACCCTAACCCTAACCCTAACACTAACCCCTAAACCTAACCCAAACCCTAACCCTAACCTTAATCCTAACCGAAAATCTAACGATAACCTAACCCAAACCCTAAACCAAACCCTAACCCCAATCCTAACCCTAACCCTATTCCTATCTCTAGCCCTAACCCTAACCCTAACCCTAACCGTAACTCTAACACTAACCCAAACAAAAACCCTAACCCTAAACATAAACCTAAACTTAACCCAAACCCAAACCCTAACCCTGACCCCAAACATTAACCCAAACCCTAACCCTAACCCTAACCCAAACGCAAACCCTAACCCTAACCCTAACACTAATCCACACCCTAACCCTAACGCTAAACCTAACGTAAACCGTAACCCTAACCCTAACCCTATTCCTAACCCTAACCTAACCCTAACCTTAACCCAAAACCTAACCCTAACCCTAACCATAACCCTAACTCAAACACTAACCCTAACCCTAACCCAAACCCTAACCCTAAACCTATCACTAACCCTAATCCTAAACCTAATCCTAACCCAAACCCTAACCATATCTCTAACCCTAACCCAAAACCTACACCGAACCCTAACCCAAACCATAACCCAAACCCTAACAATAACCTTAACCCTATAACTAACCCTAACCCTAACCCAAAACCTAACCCTATCCCTAACCCTAAACCTAACCCAAACCCAAATCCTAACGCTAAACCTAAACCTAACCCGAACCCAAATCCAAACCCTAACCCTATCCCTAACCCTAACGCACACCGTAACCCCAACCCTAACCCAAACACTAACCCTAAACCTATCCCTAACCCTAAACCTAACCCTAACCAGAAACCTAACCCCTAAGCCCTAACCACAAACATTAACCCAAAACCAAACCCGAACCCTATCCCTATCATAAAACCTAAACCTAACGCTAACCCTAACCCTAACGCTAACCCTAACCCAAACTAAAACCCTAACCCTAACTCTAATCATATCCCTAAACCTAACCCTAATCCTAACCCTAACCCTAACCCTAACCCTACCCCAAAACTTAACCCTAAACCTAGCCCTAAACCTAATTCAAACCCTAACCCTAACACTAACCTTAACCCAAACCCTAAACCTAACACTAAACCTAAACCCTAACCCTAACTCTAACCCTAACCCTAAACCTACACCAAACACAAACCCTAAACTTAACCCTAATCGTAAAGCTAATACTAACCCTAACCCTAATCCAAATCCTAAAAATAGCACTAACCCTCACCCTAACACTAACCCAAACCCTAACCCTAACCCTAACCCAAACCAAAACTCTAATCCTAACTCTAATCCTAACCCTAACCCTAACCCTAACCCTAACCCTAATCCTTACACTAAGCTTAACCCTACCCTTAACCCAAACACTAAACCTAATCCTAATCCTAACCCTGACCCTAAACCTAATCCTAACCATAACCCTAACCGCAACCCAAACCCAATGCCTAACCCTAACCCTAAGCCTTACCCAAACCCTAACCCTAACCCTAAAACTAACCCTAACTCAAACCCTAACTCTAACCCTAACCCTAACCTTAGCCCAAACCCTAACCCTAAACCTAACCCTAACAGTAATCCTAACCCTAACCCTAACCCAAAAAGTAACCCTAAACCTAACCCAAACCCTAACCTTAACCATAACCCTAACCCTAACCCAAACCCTAACCCTAACAATAACCCTAACACAAAACCTAAATCTAACCCTAACCCAAACACTAAACCAAACCCTAACCCTAACCCTAACACTAAACATATTCCTAACCCTAATCCTAACCCTAAACTTAACCCAAACAATAACCCTAAACCTAACCCTAAACCCTAACCCTAACCCCAACCCTAACCCTAACCCTCACCCGACCCTAAACCTAACCCGAACCCAAACCCTAACCCTAACACTAAACCTAAACCAAAACCTACACATAAACTTAACCCTAACCATAAACAAAACCCTAACCCTAACCCTAACCCTATCCCTAAACTTAAACCAAACCCTAAACCTAACACTAACCCTAAACCCTAACCCTAACCCTAACCCAAACCAAAACTCTAATCCTAACTCTAATCCTAACCCTAATCCTAACCCTAACCCTAACCCTAACCCTAACCCTAACCATAACCCTAACACAATCCCTATCCCTAAACCTAACCCTAACCCTAATCCTAACCCTAACCCTAACCCAAAAACCAACCCTAAACCTAACCCTATCCCTAACCCTAACCCTAACCCTAACACTAACCCCTAAACCTAACCCAAACCCTAACCCTAACCCTAATCCTAACCCAAAATCTAACGATAACCCTAACCCAAACCCTAAACCAAACCCTAACCCTAATCCTAACCCTAACCCTATTCCTAACTCTAGCCCTAACCCTAACCCTAACCCTAACCGTAACTCTAACACTAACCCAAACAAAAACCCTAACCCTAAACCTAAACCTAAACTTAACCCAAACCCAAACCCTAACCCTGACCCCAAACATTAGCCCAAACCCTAACCCTAACCCTAACCCAAACGCAAACCCTAACCCTAACCCTAACCCTAACCCAAACCCTAACCCTAACGCTAAACCTAACGTAAACCGTAACCCTAAACCTAACACTATTCCTAACCCTAACATAACCCTAACCTTAACCCAAACCGTAGCGCTAACCCTACCCCTAACCCTAACTCAAACACTAACCCTAACACTAACCCAAACCCTAACCCTAAACCTATCCCTAACCCTAATCCTAAACCTAACCCTAACCCAAACCCTAACCATAACTCTAACCCTAACCCAACACCTAAACCGAACCCTAACCCAAACCATAACCCAAACCCTAACAATAACCTTAACCCTGTAACTAACCCTAACCCTAAACCAAAACCTAACCCTATCCCTAAACCTAAACCTAACCAAAACCCAAATCCTAACCCTAAACCTAAACCTAACCCGAACCCAAATACAAACCCTAACCCTATCCCTAACCCAAACGCACACCGTAACCCTAACCCTAACCCAAACCCTAACCCTAAACCTATCCCTAACCCTAAACCTAACCCTAACCATAAACCTAACCCCTAAGCCCTAACCACAAACATTAACCCAAAACCAAACCCGAACCCTATCCCTATCATAAAACCTAAACCTAACGGTAACCCTAACCCTAACGCTAACCCTAACCCAAACAAAACCCTAACCCTAACTCTAATCATATCCCTAACCCTAACCCTAATCCTAACCCTAACCCTAACCCTAACCCTACCCCAAAACCTAACCCTAAACCTAGCCCTAAACCTAATTCAAACCCTAACCCTAACACTAACCTTAACCCAAACTCTAAACCTAACACTAAACCTAAACCCTAACCCTAACCCTAAACCTACACCAAACACAAACCCTAAACTTAACCCTAATCGTAACCCTAATACTAACTCTAACCCTAATCCAAATCCTAACAATAACACTAACCCTAACCCTAACACTAACCCAAACCCTAACCCTAACCCTAACCCAAACCACAACTCTAATCTTAACTCTAATCCTAACCCTAACCCTAACCCTAATCCTAACCCTAACCCTTACACTAAGCCTAAGCCTAACCCTAACCCAAACACTAAACCTAATCCTAATCCTAACCCTAACCCTAAACCTAATCCTAACCATAACCCTAACCGCAACCCAAACCCAACGCCTAAATCTAACCCTAAGCCTAAACCAAACCCTAACCCTAACCCTAAAACTAACCCTAACTCAAACCCTAACTCTAACCCTAACCCTAACCTTAACCCAAACCCTAACCCTAAACCTAACCCTAACAGTAATCCTAACCCTAACCCTAACCCAAAATGTAACCCTAAACCTAACCCAAACCCTAACCTTAACCATAACCCTAACCCTAACCCAAACCCTAACCCTAACACTAACCCTAACACAAAACCTAAACCTAACCCTAACCCAAACACTAAACCAAACCCTAACCCTAACCCTAACACTAAACATATTCCTAACCCTAATCCTAACCCTAACCTTAACCCAAACAATAACCCTAACCCTAACCCTAAACCCTAACCCTAACCCCAACCCTAACCCTAACCCTCACCCTAACCCTAAACCTAACCCGAACCCAAACCCTAACCCTAACACTAAACCTAAACCAAAACCTACACATAAACTTAACCCTAACCCTAAACCAAACCCTAACCCTAACCCTAACCCTATCCCTAAACTTAACCCAAACCCTAAACCTAACATTAACCCTAAACCCTAACCCTAACCCTAACCCTAACTCGAACGCAAAACCTAACCCTAACACTAAACCTAACTCAAAACCTAAACGAAACCCTAAACCTAACCGTAACCCAAACCAAAACTCTAATCCTAACTCTAATCCTAACCCTAACCCTAACCGTAATCCTAACCGTAAACCTTACACTAAGCCTAACCCTAACCCAAACCGAAACACTAAACCTAATCCTAATCCTAACCCTAAACCTAATCCTAACCATAACCCTAACCGCAACCCAAACCCAACGCCTAACCCTAACCCTAAGCCTAACCCAAACCCTAACCCTAACCCTAAAACTAACCCTAACTCAAACCCTAACTCTAACCCTAACCCTAACCTTAACCCAAACCCTAACCCTAAACCTAACCCTAACAGTAATCCTAACCCTAACCCTAACCCAAAAAGTAACCCTAAACCTAACCCTAACCCAAACCCTAACCATAACTCTAACCCTAACCCAAAACCTACACCGAACCCTAACCCAAACCATAACCCAAACCCTAACAATAACCTTAACCCTAGAACTAACCCTAACCCTAACCCAAAACCTAACCCTATCCCTAACCCTAAACCTAACCCAAACCCAAATCCTAACCCTAAACCTAAACCTAACCCGAACCCAAATCCAAACCCTAACCCTATCCCTAACCCAAACGCACACCGTAACCCCAACCCTAACCCAAACACTAACCCTAAACCTATCCCTAACCCTAAACCTAACCCTAACCATAAACCTAACCCCTAAGCCCTAACCACAAACATTAACCCAAAACCAAACCCGAACCCTATCCCTATCATAAAACCTAAACCTAACGCTAACCCTAACCCTAACGCTAACCCTAACCCAAACCAAAACCCTAACCCTAACTCTAATCATATCCCTAAACCTAACCCTAATCCTAACCCTAACCCTAACCCTAACTCTACCCCAAAACTTAACCCTAAACCTAGCCCTAAACCTAATTCAAACCCTAACCCTAACACTAACCTTAACCCAAACCCTAAACCTAACACTAAACCTAAACCCTAACCCTAACTCTAACCCTAACCCTAAACCTACACCAAACACAAACCCTAAACTTAACCCTAATCGTAACGCTAATACTAACCCTAACCCTAATCCAAATCCTAAAAGTAACACTAACCCTCACCCTAACACTAAACCAAACCCTAACCCTAACCCTAACCCAAACCAAAATTCTAATCCTATCTCTAATCCTAACCCTAACCCTAACCCTAATCCTTACACTAAGCTTAACCCTAACCCTAACCCCAACACTAAACCTAATCCTAATCCTAACCCTGACCCCAAGCCTAATACTAAGCCAAACCCTAACAGCAACCCAAACCCAATGCCTAACCCTAACCCTAAGCCTTATCCAAACCCTAACCCTAACCCTAAAACTAACCCTAACTCAAACCCTAACTCTAACCCTAACCCTAACCTTAACCCAAACCCTAACCCTAAACCTAACCCTAACAGTAATCCTAACCCTAACCCTAACCCAAAATGTAACCCTAAACCTAACCCAAACCCTAACCTTAACCATAACCCTAACCATAACCCAAACCCTAACCCTAACAATAACCCTAACACAAAACCTAAATCTAAACCTAACCCAAACACTAAACCAAACCCTAACCCTAACCCTAACACTAAACATATTCCTAACCCTAATCCTAACCCTAAACTTAACCCAAACAATAACCCTAACCCTAACCCTAAACCCTAACCCTAACCACAACCCTAACTCTAACCCTCACCCGACCCTAAACCTAACACGAACCCAAACCCTAACCCTAACACTAAAACTAAACCAAAACCTACACATAAAATTAACCCTAACCATAAACAAAACCCTAACCCTAACCCTAACCCTATCCCTAAACTTAAACCAAACCCTAAACCTAACACTAACCCTAAACCCTAACCCTAACCCTAACCCAAACCAAAACTCTAATCCTAACTCTAATCCTAACCCTAATCCTAACCCTAAACCTAACCCTAACCCTAACCCTAACCCTAACCCTAACCCAAACCCTATCCCTAAACCTAACCCTAACCCTAATCCTAACCCTAACCCTAACCCAAAAACTAACCCTAAACCTAACCCTAACCCTAACCCTAACCCTAACCCTAACACTAACCCCTAAACCTAACCCAAACCCTAACCCTAACCCTAATCCTAACCCAAAATCTAACGATAACCCTAACCCAAACCCTAAACCAAACCCTAACCCTAATCCTAACCCTAACCCTATTCCTAACTCTAGCGCTAACACTAACCCTAACCCTAACCGTAACTCTAACACTAACCCAAACAAAAACCCTAACCCTAAACCTAAACCTAAACTTAACCCAAACCCAAACCCTAACCCTGACCCCAAACATTAACCCAAACCCTAACCCTAACCCTAACCCAAACACAAACCCTAACCCTAACCCTAACCCTAACCCTAACCCAAACCCTAACCCTAACGCTAAACCTAACGTCAACCGTAACCCTAACCCTAACACTATTCCTAACCCTAACATAACCCTAACCTTAACCCAAACCGTAGCGCTAACCCTAACCCTAACCCTAACTCAAACACTAACCCTAACACTAACCCAAATCCTAACCCTAAACCTATCCCTAACCCTAATCCTAAACCTAACCCTAACCCAAACCCTAACCATAACTCTAACCCTAACCCAAAACCTAAACCGAACCCTAACCCAAACCATAACCCAAACCCTAACAATAACCTTAACCCTATAACTAACCCTAACCCTAAACCAAAACCTAACCCTATCCCTAAACCTAAACCTAACCCAAACCCAAATCCTAACCCTAAACCTAAACCTAACCCGAACCCAAATCCAAACCCTAACCCTATCCCTAACCCAAACGCACACCGTAACCCCAACCCTAACCCAAACACTAACCCTAAACCTATCCCTAACCCTAAACCTAACCCTAACCATAAACCTAACCCCTAAGCCCTAACCACAAACATTAACCCAAAACCAAACCCGAACCCTATCCCTATCATAAAACCTAAACCTAACGGTAACCCTAACCCTAACGCTAACCCTAACCCAAACCAAACCCTAACCCTAACTCTAATCATATCCCTAACCCTAACCCTAATCCTAACCCTAACCCTAACCCTAACCCTACCCCAAAACCTAACCCTAAACCTAGCCCTAAACCTAATTCAAACCCTAACCCTAACACTAACCTTAACCCAAACTCTAAACCTAACACTAAACCTAAACCCTAACCCTAACCCTAAACCTACACCAAACACAAACCCTAAACTTAACCCTAATCGTAACCCTAATACTAACCCTAACCCTAATCCAAATCCTAACAATAACACTAACCCTAACCCTAACACTAACCCAAACCCTAACCCTAACCCTAACCCAAACCACAACTCTAATCTTAACTCTAATCCTAACCCTAACCCTAACCCTAATCCTAACCCTAACCCTTACACTAAGCCTAAGCCTAACCCTAACCCAAACACTAAACCTAATCCTAATCCTAACCCTAACCCTAAACCTAATCCTAACCATAACCCTAACCGCAACCCAAACCCAACGCCTAAATCTAACCCTAAGCCTAACCCAAACCCTAACCCTAACCCTAAAACTAACCCTAACTCAAACCCTAACTCTAACCCTAACCCTAACCTTAACCCAAACCCTAACCCTAAACCTAACCCTAACAGTAATCCTAACCCTAACCCTAACCCAAAAAGTAACCCTAAACCTAACCCAAACCCTAACCTTAACCATAAACCTAACCCTAACCCAAACCCTAACCCTAACACTAACCCTAACACAAAACCTAAACCTAACCCTAACCCAAACACTAAACCAAACCCTAACCCTAACCCTAACACTAAACATATTCCTAACCCTAATCCTAACCCTAACCTTAACGCAAACAATAACCCTAACCCTAACCCTAAACCCTAACCCTAACCCCAACCCTAACCCTAACGCTCACCCTAACCCTAAACCTAACCCGAACCCAAGCCCTAACCCTAACACTAAACCTAAACCAAAACCTACACATAAACTTAACCCTAACCCTAAACCAAACCCTAACCCTAACCCTAACCCTATCCCTAAACTTAACCCAAACCCTAAACCTAACACTAACCCTAAACCCTAACCCTAACCCTAACCATAACTCGAACGCAAAACCAAACCCGAACACTAAACCTAACTCAAAACCTAAACGTAACCCTAATCCTAACCGTAACCCAAACCCTAACCCTAACCCTAACCCAAACCCAACCCCTAACCATAACCCTAACCCTAAACCAAACCCTAATCCTAAACCTAACCCTAACGCTAATTCAAAACCTAACCCTAACCCTAACCCTAACCCTAACCCTAACCCAAACCCTATTCCAAAACCTAACCCTAACCCTAATCCTAACCCTAACCCTAATCCTAACCCTAACCCTAACCCAAAAACTAACCCTAACCCTAACCCAAACCCTAACCCTTACACTAACCCCTAAATCTAAACCAAACCCTAACCCTAACCCTAATCCTAACCCAAAACCTAACCCTAACCCTAACCCAAACCCTAAACCAAACCCGAACCCTAATCCTAACCCTAACCCTATTCCTAACTCTACCCCTCACCCTCACCCTAACCCTAACCGTAACTCTAACACTAAGCCAAAGAAAAAGCCTAACCCTAAACCTAAACCTAAACTTAACCCAAACCCAAACCCTAACCCTAACCCCAAACATTAACTCAAACCCTAACCCTAACCCTAACCCAAACGCAAACCCTAACCCTAACGCTAACCCTAACCCAAACCCTAAAACTAACGCTAACCCTAACGTAAACCGTAACCCTAACCCTAACCCTATTCCTAACCCTAACCTAACCCTAACCTTAACCCAAACCCTAACCCTAACCATAACCCTAACTCAAACACTAACACTAACCCTAACCCTAACCCAAACCCTAACCCTAAACCTATCCCTAAACCTAACCCTAACCCAAACACTAAAACAAACCCTAACCCTAACCCTAACACTAAACATATTTCTAACCCTACTCCTAACCCTAACCTTAACACAAACACTAACCCTAACCCAACCCTAAAACCTAACCCTAACCCCAACCCTAAACCTAACCCTCACGCTAACCCTAAACATAAACTGAACCCAAACCCTAACCCTAACACTAAACTTAAACCAATACCTACACATAAACTTAACCCTAACCCTAAACCAAACCCTAACCCTAACGCTAAACCTAACGTAAACCGTAACCGTAACCCTAACCCTAACCCTATTCCTAACCCTAACCTAACCCTAACCTTAACCCAAACCCTAAACCTAATCCTAACCCTAACCCTAACCCTAACTCAAACACTAACCCTAACCCTAACCCTAACCCAAACCCTAACCCTAAACCTATCCCTAACCCTAAACCTAAACCTAACCGAAACCCAAACACTAACCCTATCCCTAACACAAACCCACCCTGTAACCCTAACCCTAAGCCAAACCCTAACCCTAACCCTAACCCTAAGCCTAAACCTAACCCAAAGCCCTAACCGGAAACATTAACCCAAACCCTAACCCTAACCCTAACCTAAAAACCAAACCCTAACGCTATCCCTATTCCAAACCCTAACCCTAACGCTAACCCTAACCCTAACCCTAACCCTAACCCTATTCCTAACCCTAACTCTAACCCCTAAGCCCTAACCACAAACATTAACCCAAACCCTAACCCTAACCCTAACCTAAACCTAACCCTAACCCTAAACCTAACCCAAACCCAAACCCTAAACTTAACCCTATTCATAACCCTATCCCTAACCATAACCCAAACCCAAACCCTAAACTTAACCCTAACCCTAACCCTAACACTAAATCAAATCAAAACCTAAACCTAACCCTAACCCTAACCCAATTCCTAACCCTAACCCTAACCCTAACCCTAACCCAAACCATAACCCTAACCCTAACCTTAAGCCTAATACTAACCCTAAATCTAACTCAAACTCAAACCCTAACCCTAACCCTAACCCTAACTCAAACCCTAACCATAACCATAACACTAACCCGAACATAAACCCTAATCCTAACCCTAAACCTAACCCAAAACATAAACGTAACCCTAATCCTAACCCTAACCCTAACCCAAACCCTAACCCTAACACTAACCCTAACCCTAACACTAACCCAAACCCTAACCCTAACCCTAACCCAAAACAAAACCCTAACCCTAACTCTAATCCTATCCCAAACCCTCACACTAAACATAACCCAAACCAAAACTCTAATCCTAACTCTAAACCTAATCCTAACCCTAACCCTAATTCTAACCCTAACCCTAACCCTAAACCAAACCTAACGACTAACCCTAACCCTAACCTTAACCCAAACCAAAACTATAATCCTAACTGTAATCCTAACCCTAACCCTAATCCTAACCCTAACCCTAACCCTAACCCTAACCCTAACCCTAACCAAAACACTAAACCTAACCCTAATCCTAACCCTCATCCTAAACCTAACCCTAACCCTAACCCTAACCCTAACATTAACTGAAAACAAACACTATCCCTAACCCTAACCCAAACCCATACCCTAAACCTAAACCTAAACCTAACCTTTACCCAAACCCTAACCCTAACCCTAACTGTAACCCTGACCCTAACCCTAACTCTAACCCAAACCCTAACCCAAACCCTCACCCTAACCGTAACCCTAAACGTAACCCTAACCCTAACCATAAACCTAACCGAATTCCAAACCCTAAACTTAACACTAAACGTAACCCTAATACTAACCCTAATCCTAAACCTAACCCTAACGCTAACCCTAACCCAAACCATAACCCTAACCATAACCCTAAATCAAACCCTAACCCTATACCTAACCCAAACCCTAACACTAAACCTAACTCTAACCCTAATCCTAACCCTAACCCTAACCCAAACCCTAAAATTAACCGTAACTCTAAACCTAAACTTAACCCAAACCCTAAAATTAACCCTAACCCTAACCCTAACCCAAACCCTAACCCTAATCCTAACCCTAACCCTAACCCAAAATCTAAAACTAAACCTAACCCAATCCCGAAACTAATCCCTAACCGTAACCCTAACCCTAACCATATTCCTAACCCTAACCCTAACCCAAACCCTAAACCAAACCCTAAGCCTAATCCTAACTCTAACCCTATTCCTAACTCTAGCCCTAACCCTAACCCTAACACTAACCCTAACTCTAACACTAACCCAAACAAAAACCCTAACCCTAACCCTAAACCTAACCTTAACCCAAACCTAAACCCTAACCCTAACCCCAAACATTAACCCAAACCCTAACCCTAACCCTAACCCAAACGCAAACCCTAACCCTAACCCTAACCCTAACCCAAACCCTAACCCTAACGCTAACCCTAACGTAAACTGTAACCTTAACCCTAACCCTATTCCTAACCCTAACCTAACCAAACCTTAACCCGAACCCTAACCCTAACCCTAACCCTAACCGTAACTCAAACACTAACCCTAACCGTAACCCTAACCCAAACCCTAACCCTAAACCTATCCCTAACCCTAATCCTAATCCTAACCCTAACGCTAACACTAACCCAAATCCTAACCCTAACAGTAACCCTAACACAAGCTCTAACCCTAGCCCTAACACTAACCTTAAAATTAAACCCTAACCCTAAGCCTAAACCTAAATCTAACCCTAACCCTAACACAAACCCTAACCTTAACACTAACCCTAAACCTATCCCTAACCCTAATCCTAATCCTAACCCTAACCCAAACCCTAACCCTAACTCTAACCCTAACCCAAAACCTAAACCGAACCCTAACCCAAACCATAACCCAAACCCTAACAATAACCTTAACCCTATAACTAACCCTAATCCTAACCCAAAACCTAACCCTATCCCTAACCCTAAACCTAACCCAAACCAAAACCCTAACCCTAAACCTAAACCTAACCCGAACCCAAATCCAAACCATAACCCTATCCCTAACCCAAACGCACACCGTAATCCTAACCCTAACCCAAACATTAACCCTAAATCTATCCCTAACCCTAAACCTAACCCTAACCCTAGCCCTAACCCCTAAGCCCTAACCACAAACATTAACCCAAAACCAAACCGAACCCTATCCCTATCATAAAAGTTAAACCTAACGCTCACCCTAACCCTAACCCTAACCCAAACCAAAACCCTAACCCTAACTCTAATCATATCCCTAACCTTAACCCAAACAATAACCCTAACCCTAACCCTAACCCTAAACCGAACCCAAACCCTAACACTAACACTAAACCTAAAACAAAACCTAAACCTAAACATAACCCTAACCTTAAACCAAACCCTAACCCTAACCCTATCCCTAATCCTAACCCAACCCTAAACTTAACACAAACAATAACACTAACCCTAACCCTAAAACCTAACCCTAACTCAAACCCTAACCCTAAACCTAACCCCAACACAAACCCTAACCCTAAACCTAACCCTAACCCTAATCCTAATCCTAACACTAACCCAAACCCTAAACCTAACACTCACCCTAAACCCTAACCCTAACCCTAACCCTAACCCAAACCCTAACCCTAACTCTAACCCAAACCCAAAAACTAAACCGAACCCTAACCCAAAACCTATCCCAAACCCTAACAATAACCTTAAGCCTATAACTAACCCTAACCCTAACCCAAACCCAAACCCTGTCCCTAAACCTAAAACTAACCCAAAACCAAACCCTAACCCTAAACCTAAACCTAACCCTAACACAAACCCAAACACTAACCCTATCCCTAACCCAAACCCACCCTGTAACCCTAACCCTAAGCCAAACCCTAACCCTAACCCTAACCCTAAGCCTAAACCTAACCCCTAAGCCCTAACCGCAAACATTAACCCAAACCCTAACCCTAACCCTAACCCAAAAACCAAACCCTAACCCTATCCCTATCCCAAACCCTAACCCTAACGCGAACCCTAACCCTAACCCTAAGCCTGACCCTATTCCTAACCCTAACCCTAACCCTAAGCCCTAACCACAAACATTAACCCAAACCCTAACCCTAACCCTAACCTAAACCTAACCATAACCCTAAACCTAACCCAAACCCAAACCCTAAACTTAACCCTATTCGTAACCCTATCCCTAACCCTAACCGTACCTCAAACCCTAAACTTAACATTAACCCTAACCCTAACACTAAACCAAATCAAAACCTAAACCTACCCTAACCCTAACCCAATCCCTAACCCTAACCCAAACCATAATCCTAACACTAACCTTAACCCTAATGCTAACCCTAAACCTAACTCAAACTCAAACCCTAACCCTAAACCTAACCCTAACTCAAACCCTAACCATAACCATAACACTAACCCCAACATAAAACCTAACCCTAACCCTAAACCTAACCCAAAACCTAAACGTAACCCTAATCCTAACCCTAACCCAAACTCTAACCCTAACACTAACCCTAACCCTAACACTAACCCAAACCCTAACCCTAACCCTAACCCTAACCCAAAACAAAACCCTAACCCTAACTCTAATCCTATCCCAAACCCTAACCCTAAACATAACTCAAACCAAAACTCTAATACTAACTCTAATACTAACCCTAACCCTAACCCTAATTCTAACCCTAACCCTAACCCTAAACCAAACCCAACGACAAAACCTAACCCTAACCCTAACCTTAACCCAAACCAAAACTATAATCCTAACTCTAATCCTAACCCTAACCCTAATCCTAACCCTAACGCTAACCCTAAACCTAACCCTAACCCTAACCCTAACCCAAACACTAAACCTAACCCTAATCCTAACCTTCACCCTAAACCTAACCTTAACCCTAACCCTAACATTAACTGAAACCAATCCCTATCCCTAACCCTAACCCAAACCCATACCCTAAACCTAAAACTAAACCTAACCCTTAACCAAACCCTAACCCTAACCCTAACCCTAACCCTAACCCTAACCCTAACCCAACCGAAAACCCTAACCCTAACCCTAACTCTAACCTAAACCCTAACCCTAACGCTAACCATAAGCCAAACCCTAACCCTAACCCTATTCCTAACCCTAACCTAACCCTAATCGTAACCCAATCCCTAACCCTAATCCTAACCCTAAACCTAACCCTAACCCTAACCATAAACCTAACCGAATTCCAAACCCTAAACTTAACAGTAAACGTAACCCTAATACTAAACCTAACCCTAACCCTAACCCTAAAGCTAACCCTAACCCTAACCCAAACCATAACCCTATCCCTAACCCTAACTCAAACCCTAAACCTAACCCTAACCTTAACCCAAACCCTAACACAAAACCTAACTTTAACCCTAATCCTAACCCTATCCCTAACTCAAACCCTAAAATTAACCCTAACCCTAAACATAACCCTAACCCAAACCCTAAAATTAACCCTAACCTAACCCTAACCCAAAACCTAACCCTAACCCAAAACCTAAAACTAAACCTAACCCAATCCCGAAACCAAACCCTAACCGTAACCCTAACCCTAACCATATTCCTAACCCTAACCCTAACCCAAACACTAAACCAAACCCTAACCCTAATCCTAACTCTAACCCTATTCCTAACTCTAGCCCTAACCCTAACCCTAACCCTAACTCTAACACTAACCCCCCAAAAAAACCCTAACCCTAAACCTATCCCTAACCCTAAACCTAACCCTAACCATAAACCTAAACCGTAAGCCCTAACCACAAACATTAACCCAAAATCAAACCCGAACCCTATCCCTATCATAAAACCTAAACCTAACGCTATCCCTAACCCTAACCCTAACCCTAACCCAAACCAAAATCCTAAACCTAACTCTAATCATATCCCTAAGCCTAACCCTAATCCTAACCCTAACCCTAACCCTAACCCTACGCCAAAACCTAACCCTAAACCTAGCCCTAAACCTAATTCAAACCCTAACCCTAACACTAACCTTAACCCAAACCCTAAACCTAACACTAAATCTAAACCCTAACCCTAACCCTAACCCTAAACCTACACCAAACACAAACCCTAAACTTAACCCTAATCGTAACCCTAATACTAACCCTAACCCTAATCCAAATCCTAACAATAACACTAACCCTAACCCTAACACTAAACCAAACCCTAACCCTAACCCTAACCCAAACCAAAACTCTAATCCTAACTCTAATCCTAACCCTAACCCTAACCCTAATCCTAACCCTAACCCTTACACTAAGCCTAACCCTTACCCTACCCCAAACACTAAACCTAATCCTAATCCTAACCCTAACCCTAAACCTAATCCTAACCATAACCCTAACCGCAACCCAAACCCAACGCCTAACCCTAACCCTAAGCCTAACCCAAACCCTAACCGTAACCCTAAAACTAACCCTAACTCAAACCCTAACTCTAACCCTAACCCTAACCTTAACCCAAACCCTAACCCTAAACCTAACCCTAACAGTAATCCTAACCCTAACCCTAACCCAAAAAGTAACCCTAAACCTAACCCAAACCCTAACCTTAAACATAAACCTAACCCTAACCCTAACACTAACCCTAACACAAAACCTAAACCTAACCCTAACCCAAACACTAAACCAAACCCTAACCCTAACCCTAACACTAAACATATTCCTAACCCTAATCCTAACCCTAACCTTAACCCAAACAATAACCCTAACCCTAACCCTAAACCCTAACCCTAACCCCAACCCTAACCCTAACCCTCACCCTAACCCTAAACCTAACCCGAACCCAAACACTTACCCTAACACTAAACCTAAACCAAAACCTACACATAAACTTAACCCTAACCCTAAACCAAACCCTAATCCTAACCGTAACCCTATCCCTAAACTTAACCCAAACCCTAAACCTAACATTATACCTAAACCCTAACCCTATCCCTAATTCGAACGCAAAACCTAACCCTAACACTAAACCTAACTCAAAACCTAAACGTAACCCTAATCCTAACCGTAACCCAAACCCTAACCCTAACCCTAACCCAAACCCAACCCCTAACCAAAACCCTAACCCTAACCCAAACCCTAACCCTAAACCTAACCCTAAAGCTAACTCAAACCCTAACCCTAACCCTAACCCTAACCCTAAGCCTAACCCAAACCCTATTCCTAAACCTAACCCTAACCCTAATCCTAACCCTAACCCTAATGCTATCCCTAACCCTAACCCAAAAACTAACCCTAACCCTAACCCAAACCCTAACCCTAACACTAACCCCTAAACCTAAACCAAACCCTAACCCTAACCGTAACCCTAATCCTAATCCTAACCCAAAACCTAACCCTAACCCTAACCCAAAACCTAAACCAAACCCTAACCCTAATCCTAACCCTAACCCTATTCCTAACTCTAGCCCTAACCCTAACCCTAACCGTAACTCTAACACTAAGCCAAACAAAAACCCTAACCCTAAACCTAAACCTAAACTTAACCCAAACCCAAGCCCTAAACCTAACCCCAAACATTAAATCAAACCCTAACCCTAACACTAACCCAAACGCAAACCCTAACCCTAACGCTAACCCTAACCCAAACCCTAAAACTAACGCTAACCCTAACGTTAACCGTAACCCTAACCCTAACCCTATTCCTAACCCTAACCTAACCCTAACCTTAACCCAAACCCTAACCCTAACCCTAACCCTAACCCTAACTCAAACACTAACACTAACCCTAACCCTAACCCAAACCCTAACCCTAAACCTATCCCTAACCCTAATCGTAATCCTAACCCTAACCCAAACCCTAACCCTAACACAAAACCTAAACCTAACCCTAACCCAAACACTAAACCAACCGGTAAACCTAACCCTAACACTAAACATATTTCTAACCCTACTCCTAACCCTAACCTTAACCCAAACACTAACCCTAACCCAACCCTAAAACCTAACCCTAACCCCAACCCTAACCCTAACCCTCACGCTAACCCTAAACCTAACCCGAACCCAAACCCTAACCCTAACACTAAACCTAAACCAAAACCTACACATAAACTTAACCCTAACCCTAAACCAAACCCTAACCCTTACCCTAACCCTATCCCTAATCTTAACCCAAACCCTAAACCTAATACTAACCCTAACCCTAACACTAAACCAAACCTTAAGCCTAACCCTAACCCAAACCAAAACCCTAAACCTAACTCTAATCCTAACCCTAACCCTAACCCTAACCATAACCCTAACCCTAACACTAACCCTCAACCTAAACCGAACCCTAACCCTAACCATAATCCTAATCCTAACCCTAACGCTAACCCTAACTCAAATCCTAACCCTTAACCAAACCCTAACCCTAACACTAACCCTAAAACTAATCCTAAACCTAACAGTAACCCTAACCTTAACACTAACCCTAACCCTAACCCTAACCCAAATGAAAACCTAAACCTAACCGTAACACAAATCCGAACCCGAACCCTAACACTAACCCTAACCCGAACCCGAACCCAAACCCTAACCCTAACACTAAACCAAAACCAAAACCTGAACCTAAACCTAAACCTTACCCTAAACCAAACCCTAATCCTAACCCTAACCCTATCCCTAATCCTAACCCAACCCTAACCATAACCCTAAACTTAACACAAACAATAACCCTAACCCTAACCCTAAACCCTAACCCTAACCCTAACCAAAACCCTAACCCTAACTCAAACCCTAACCCTAACCCTAACACAAACCCTAACCCTAAACTTAACCCTATCCCTAATCCTAATCCTAACCCTAACCCAACCCAAAAATTTAACACTAACCCTAAACCCTAACTCTAACTCTAACCCTAACCGTAACCCAAACCCTAACCCTAACTCTAACCCTAACCCAAAAACTAACCCTAACCCTAACCCAAACCCTACCCCTATCCCTAACCCTAAACCTAACCCAAACCCAAACCCAAACCCTAAACCTAAACCTAAAACTAACCCTAAAACAAACCCAAACACTAACCCTATCCCTAACACAAACCCACACCGTAACCCTAACACTAACCCTAACCCTAACCCTAAACCTAACCCTGACCCTAAACCTAACCCCTAAGCTCTAACCACAAACATTAACCCAAACCCTAGCCCTAACCCTAACCCAAAACCAAACCCTAACCCTATCCCTATCCCAAACCCTAAACCTAACGCTAACCTTAACCCTAACCCTAACCCAATCCTAACCCTAACCCTAACCCTAACCTTAACCCAAACCCTAACCCTAACCCTAAACTAAACCTAACCCTAACCCTAACCCTAATCCTAACCATAACCAAACGCAAACCCTAAACTTAACCCTATTCGTATCCCTATCCCTAACCCTAACCCTAACCCAAACCCTAAAATTAACACAAACCCTAAACCTAACACTAAACCAAATCAAAAGCTAAAACTCACCCTAACCCTAACCCAAACCCTAACCCTATCCCTAATCCTAACCCAACCCTAACGCTAACCCTAAACTTAACACAAACAATAACCCTAACCCTAACCCTAAACCCAAACCCTAAACCTAACCCTTTTCCTAACCCTAACCCTAACCGTAATCTTAACCCAAACCCTAACCCTAACCCTAACCTAAACCTAATCCTAACCCTAAACCTAACCCAAACCCAAACCCTAAACTTAACCCTATTCATAACCCTATCCCTAACCCTAAGCCTAACCCAAACCCTAAACTTAACACTAACCCTAACCCTAACACTAAACCAAATCAAAACCTAAACCTAACCCTAACCCTAACCCAAACCCTAACCCTAACCCTAACCCTAACCCAAACCATAACCCTAACCCTAAACTTAACCCTAATGCTAACCCTAAACCTAACTAAAACTCAAACCCTAACCGTAAACCTAACACTAACCCAAACCCTAACCCTAAACCTAACATAACCCTAACTCAAACCGTAACCATAACCATAACTCTAACCCGAACACAAACCCTAACCCTAATCCAATCCCTAACACTAACCCTAACCCTAAACCTAACCCTAACCCTAACCCTAACCCAAACCCTAAACCTAACCCTAACCCTAACTCAAACCCTAACCCTAACCCTCACCCAAACCCTAACCCTAAACCTAACCCTAACCCTAACCCTAATCCTAACCCTAACCCTAACACAAAAACTAACCCTAAGCCTAACCCAAACCCTAAATTTAACCTAAACCTAACCCTAACCCAAACCCTAACCCTAACCCTAACGCTAACCCAAAACCTAAACCTCACCCTAACCCAAACCCCAAACCAAACCCTAACCATAACCCTAACCCTAACCATATTCCTAACCCTAACCCTAACCCTAACCTTAAACCAAACAATAAACCTAACCATAACGCTCACCCTATCCTGAACCCAAACCCTAACCCAAACACTAAACCTAAACCCAAACCTAAACGTAAACCTAACCCTAACACAAAACCAAACCCTAACCCTAACCCTAACCCTAACCCTAACCCTAACACAAACCCTAACCCTAACTCTAACCCTAACCCAAAACCTAAACCGAACCCTAACCGAAAACCTAACGCAAACCCTAACAGTAAACTTAACCCTATAACTAACCCTAACCCTAATCCTAATAATAACTCTAACCCAAACCACAAACCTAACACTAACCCTAAAACCTAACTCTAACCCTAACCCTAACCCTAACTCAAAACCTAACCCTAACTCTAACCCTAACCCAAAACCTAAACCGAACCCTAACCCAAACCCTAACGCAACCCCTAACAGTAACCTTAACCCTATAACTAACCCTAACCCTAACCCAAACCCTAACACTAACCCAACCGCAAACACTAACCCTATCCTTTACCCAAACCCACACCGTAACCCTAACCCTACCGCACACCCTAATCCTAACCCTAACCCAAAAACTAAACCCTAACCCTATCCCTATCCCAAACCCTAACCATAACGCTAAACCTAACCCTAACCCTAACCCTAACCCTATTTCTAACCCTAACCCTAACCCTAACATTAACCCAAACCCTAACCCTAACCCTAAACTAAACCTAACCCTAACCCTAACACTAAACTTAACACTAACCCTAACCATAAAACTAAACCACATGAAAACCTAAACCTAACCCTAAGCCTAACCCAAACCCTAACCCTAACCCTAACCCTAACCCAAACTATAACCCTAACCCTAACCTTAACCCTAATGCTAACCCTAAACCTAACTCAAACTCAAAACCTAACCCTAACCCTAACCCTAACCCAAACCCTAACCCTAAACTTAACATAATCCTAAATCAAACCCTAACCATAACCATAATTCTAACCCGAAGCCAAACCCTAACCCTATCCCTAATCCTAACCCAAAACCTAAACGTAACCCTAATCCTAACCCTAAACCAAACCCTAAGCGTAACACTAAACCTAACCCTAACATTAACCCAAACGCTAAACCTAACCCTAACCCTAACCCTAACCCTAAACCCTAACCCTAACCCTAACCCTAACACAAACCCTAACCCTAAACCTAAACCTAACCCTAATCCTAATCCTAAGCCTAACCCAAACCTTAAACCTAACAATAACCCTAAACCCTAACTCTAACCCTAACCCTAACCCTAACATAAACCCTAACCCTAACTCTAACCCTAACCCAAAACCTAAACCGAACCCTAACCCAAAACCTAACCCAAACCCTAACAATAACCTTAAGCCTATAACTAACCCTAACCCTAACCCAAACCCTAACCCTATTCCTAACCCTAAACCTAACCCAAACCCAAATCCTAACCGTAAACCTAAATCTAACCCTAACCCAACCCAAACAGTAACCCTATCTCTAACCCAAACGCACCCCGTAACCCTAACCCTAAGCCAAACCCTAACCCTAACCCTAACCCTAACGTTAAACCTTACCCCTAAGCCCTAACTACAAACATTAACCCAAACCCTAACCCTAACCCTAACCGAAAAACCAAAACCTAACCATATCCCTATCCCAAACCCTAACCCAAACCCAAACCCTAAACTTAACCCTATTCGTAACCCTATCCCTAACCCTAACCCTAACGCAAACCCTAAACTTAATACTAACCCTAACCCTAACAGTAAACCAAATCAAAACCTAAACTGAACCCTAACCCTAACCCAAACCCTAACCCTAACCCTAACCTAACCCAAAACCTAAACGTAACCCCAATCCTAACCCTAAACCAAACCCTAACCCGAACACTAACCCTAACCCTAACACTAACCCAAACCCTAACCCTAAACCTAACCCAAACCAAAACCCTAATCCTAACTCTAAACCTATCCCTAAACCTAACCCTAATCCTAACCCTAACCCTAATCCTAAACCTACATCAAACCGTAACCCTAAACCTAACCCTAACTGAAACCCTAACCCTAACCCTAACCCTAACCCTAACCCTAATCCTAACCCAACCCTAATCCTAAACCTACATCAAACCGTAACCCTAAACCTAACCCTAACCCTAACCCTAACCCTAACCCTAACCCTAACCCTAACACTAAACATAAACCAAAACCTAAACCTAAACCTAAACCTAAGCCTAAAGCAAACCCTAATCCTAAACCGAACCCTATCCTTAATCCTAACCCAACCCTAACCATAACCATAAACTTAATACAAACAATAACCCTAACCCTCACCCTAAACCTAACCCCTAAGCTCTAACCACAAACATTAACCCAAACCCTAGCCCTAACCCTAACCCAAAACCAAACCCTAACCCTATCCCTATCCCAAACCCTAAACCTAACGATAACCTTAACCCTAACCCTAACCCAATCCTAACCCTAACCCTAACCCTAACCTTAACCCAAACCCTAACCCTAACCCTAAACTAAACCTAACCCTAACACTAACCCTAATCCTAACCATAACCAAACGCAAACCCTAAACTTAACCCTATTCGTATCCCTATCCCTAACCCTAACCCTAACCCAAACCCTAAAATTAACACAAACCCTAAACCTAACACTAAACCAAATCAAAAGCTAAACCTCACCCTAACCCTAACCCAAACCCTAACCCTATCCCTAATCCTAACCCAACCCTAACGCTAACCCTAAACTTAACACAAACAATAACCCTAACCCTAACCCTAAACCCAAACCCTAAACCTAAACCTTTTCCTAACCCTAACCCTAACCGTAATCTTAACCCAAACCCTAACCCTAACCATAACCTAAACCTAACCCTAACCCTAAACCTAACCCAAACCCAAACCCTAAACTTAACCCTATTCATAACCCTATCCCTAACCCTAAGCCTAACCCAAACCCTAAACTTAACACTAACCCTAACCCTAACACTAAACCAAATCAAAACCTAAACCTAACCCTAACCCTAACCCAAACCCTAACCCTAACCCTAACCCTAACCCTAACCCTAACCCAAACCATAACCCTAACCCTAAGCTTAACCCTAATGCTAACCCTAAACCTAACTAAAACTCAAACCCTAACCGTAACCCTAACCCTAACCCAAACCCTAACCCTAAACGTAACATAACCCTAACTCAAACCGTAACCATAACCATAACTCTAACCCGAACACAAACCCTAACCCTAATCCAATCCCTAACACTAACCCTAACCCTAAACCTAACCCTAACCCTAACCCTAACCCAAACCCTAAACCTAACCCTAACCCTAACTCAAACCAAAACCCTAACCCTAACCCAAACCCTAACCCTAAACCTAACCCTAACCCTAATCCTAACCCTAACCCTAACCCAAAAACTAACCCTAAGCCTAACCCAAACCCTAAATTTAACCTAAACCTAACCCTAACCCAAACCCTAACCCTAACCCTAACTCTAACCCAAAACCTAAACCTCACCCTAACCCAAACCCCAAACCAAACCCTAACCATAACCCTAACCCTAACCATATTCCTAACCCTAACCCTAACCCTAACCTTAAACCAAACAATAAACATAACCCTAACGCTCACCCTATCCCGAACCCAAACCCTAACCCAAACACTAAACCTAAACCAAAACCTAAACGTAAACCTAAACCTAACCCAAAACCAAACCCTAACCCTAACCCTAACCCTAAACCTAACCCTAACACAAACCCTAACCCTAACTCTAACCCTAACCCAAAACCTAAACCGAACCCTAACCCAAACCCTAACGCAAACCCTAACAGTAACCTTAACCCTATAACTAACACTAACCCTAATCCTAATAATAACCCTAACCCAAACCCCAAACCTAACACTAACCCTAAAACCTAACTCTAACCCTAACCCTAACCCTAACTCAAAACCTAACCCTAACTCTAACCCTAACCCAAAACCTAAACCGAACCCTAACCCAAACCCTAACGCAAACCCTAACAGTAACCTTAACCCTATAACTAACCCTAACCCTAACCCAAACCCTAACACTAACCCAACCGCAAACACTAACCCTATCCTTTACCCAAACCCACACCGTAACCCTAACCCCAACCCAAACCCTAACGCTAACCCTAACCCAAAAACTAAACCCTAAGCCTATCCCTATCCCAAACCCTAACCATAACGCTAAACCTAACCCTAACCCAAATCTAACCCTATTTCTAACCCTCACCCTAACCCTAACATTAACCCAAACCCTAACCCTAACCCTAACCTAAACCTAACCCTAACCCTAACACTAAACTTAACACTAACCCTAACCATAACACTAAACCACATCAAAACCTAAACCTAACCCTAAAGCTAACCCAAACCCTAAACCTAACCCTAACCCTAACCCAAACTATAACCCTAACCCTAACCTTAACCCTAATGCTAACCCTAAACCTAACTCAAACTCAAAACCTAACCCTAACCCTAACCCTAACCCAAACCCTAACCCTAAACTTAACATAATCCTAACTCAAACCCTAACCATAACCATAATTCTAACCCGAACCCAAACCCTAACCCTATCCCTAATCCTAACCCAAAACCTAAACGTAACCCTAACCCTAACCCTAACCCTAACCCTAAACCTAACCCTAACACTAACCCAAACGCTAAACCTAACCCTAACCCTAACCCTAAACCTAATCCTAACCCTAAACCCTAACCCTAACCCTAACCCTAACCCTAACACAAACCCTAACCCTAAACCTAAACCTAACCCTAACCCTAATCCAATCCCTAACCCTAACCCTAACCCTAACCCTAAACTTAACCCAAACCCTAACGCTAACCCTAACCTTAAACCTAACCCTAACCCTAACCCTAACCCTAAACCTAAACCTAAACCAAACCCAAACCCTGACCCTAAACCTAAAGCTAACCCTAACCCAAACACTAATCCAAACCCTAACAATAATCTTAACCCTATTCCTAACCCTAACACTAACCCAAAGCCTAACCCTAACCCTAACCCTAAACCTAACCCAAACCCAAAACCTAACCCTAAACCTAAACCTAACACTAACCCAAACCCAAACCCTATCCCTAAACCAAACACACACCGTAACCCTAACCTTAAGCCAAACCCTAACCCTAACCCTAACCCAAAACCAAACCCTAACCCTATACCTATCCCTACCCAAACATTAACCCTAACGCTAACCCTAACCCTAACTCTAACCCTAACCCTAACCCAAACCAAAACCCTAAACCTAACTCTAATCCTATCCCTAAACCTAACCCTAACCCTAACCCTAACCCTAACCCTAACCCTAACACTAACCCAAACCCAAACCCTAACCCTAAACCTAAACCTAACCCTTACACAAACCCAAACGCTAACCCTAACCCCAAACATTAACCCTAACCCAAACCCTAACCCTAACCCTAACCCTATTCCTAACCCTAACCCTAACCCAAACCCTAACCCTAACCCTAACCCTAAACCAAACCCAAACCCTAACCCTATCCCTAACCCAAACCCACACCGTAACCCTAACCCTAAGCTAAACCCTAACCCTCACCCTAAACCTAACCCCTAAGCGCTAACCACAAACATTAACCCAAACCCTAACCCTAACCCTAACCCAAAACCAAATCCTAACCCTAAACCTATCCAAATCCCAAACCCTAACCATAACGCTAACCCTAACCTTAACCCTAACCCTAACCCTATTCCTAACCCTAACCTAACCCTAACCTTAACGCAAACCCTAACCCTAACCCTAACCCTAACTCAAACACTAACACTAACCCTAACCCTAACCCAAACCCTAACCCTAATCCTAATCCTAACCCAAACCCAAACCCTAACCCTAACACAAAACCTAAACCTAACCCTAACCCAAACACTAAACCAAACCCTAACCCTAACCCTAACACTAAACATATTCCTAACCCTAATCCTAATCCTAACCTTAACCCAAACACTAACCCTAACCCAACCCTAAAACCTAACCCTAACCCCAACCCTAACCCTAACCCTCACGCTAACCCTAAACCTAACCCGAACCCAAACCCTAACCCTAACACTAAACCTAAACCAAAACCTACACATAAACTTAACCCTAACCCTAAACCAAACCCTAACCCTTACCCTAACCCTATCCCTAATCTTAACCCAAACCCTAAATCTAATACTAACCCTAACCCTAACACTAAAACAAACCTTAAGCCTAACCCTAACCCAAACCAAAACCCTAAACCTAACTCTAATCCTAACCCTAACCCTAAACCTAACCATAACCCTAACCCTAACACTAACCCTAAACCTAACCCGAACCCTAACCCTAACCATAATCCTAATCCTAACCCTAACGCTAACCCTAACTCAAATCATAACCCTAAACCAAACCCTAACCCTAACACTAACCCTAACACTAATCCTAAACCTAACAGTAACCCTAACCTTAACACTAACCCTAACCCTAACACTAACCCAAATGAAAACCTAAACCTAACCGAAACACAAATCCGAACCCGAACCCGAACCCAAACCCTAACCCTAACACTAAACCAAAACCAAAACCTGAACCTAAACCTAAACCTTACCCGAAACCAAATCCTAATCCTAACCCTAACCCTATCCCTAATCCTAACCCAACCCTAACCATAACCGTAAACTTAACACAAACAATAACCCTAACCCTAACCCTAAACCCTAACCCTAACCCTAACCCAAACCCTAACCCTAACTCAAACCCTAACCCTAACCCTAACACAAACCCTAACCCTAAACTTAACCCTATCCCTAATCCTAATCCTAACCCTAACCCAAACCCCAAACTTAACATTAACCCTAAACCCTAACCCTAACTCTAACCCTAACCCAAAACCTAAACCGAACCCTAACCCAAACCCTAACCCAAAACCTAACAATAACCTTAACTCTATAACTAACCCTAACCCTAACCCAAACCCTACCCCTATCCCTAACCCTAAACCTAACCCAAACCCAAACCCAAACCCTAACCCTAAACCTAAAACTAACCCTAAAACAAACCCAAACACTAACCCTATCCCTAACACAAACCCACACCGTAACCCTAACCCTAAACCAAACCCTAACCCTAACCCTAACCCTGACCCTAAACCTAACCCCTAAGCTCTAAGCACAAACATTAACCCAAACCCTAGCCCTAACCCTAACCCAAAACCAAACCCTAACCCTATCCCTATCCCAAACCCTAAACCTAACGCTAACCCTAACCCTAACCCTAACCCAATCCTAACCCTAACCCTAACCCTAACCTTAACCCAAACCCTAACCCTAACCCTAAACTAAACCTAACACTCACCCTAACCCTAATCCTAACCATAACCAAACGCAAACCCTAAACTTAACCCTATTCGTAACCCTATCCCTAACCCTAACCCTAACCCAAACCCTAACTCAAACCCTAACCCTAACCCTAACCCTAACCTTAACCCAAACCCTAACCCTAACCCTAACCTAAACCTAACCCTAACCCTAACACTAAACTTAACACTAACCCTAACCATAACACTAAACCACATCAAAACCTAAACCTAACCCTAAGCCTAACCCAAACCCTAACCCTAACCCTAACCCTAACCCAAACTATAACCCTAACCCTAACCTTTACCTTAATGCAAACCCTAAACCTAACTCAAACTCAAAAACTAACCCTAACCCTAACCCTAACCCAAACCCTAACCCTAAACTTAACATAATCCTAACTCAAACCCTAACCATAACCATAATTCTAACCCGAACCCAAACCCTAACCCTATCCCTAATCCTAACCCAAAACCTAAACGTAACCCTAATCCTAACGCTAAACCAAACCCTAAGCGTAACACTAAACCTAACCCTAACACTAACCCAAACGCTAAACATAACCCTAACCCTAACCCTAACCCTAACCCTAACCCTAACCCTAAACCCTAACCCTAACCGTAACCCTAACACAAACCCTAACCCTAAACCTAAACCTAACCCTAATCCTAATCCTAAGCCTAACCCAAACCTTAAACCTAACAATAACCCTAAACCCTAACTCTAACCCTAACCCTAACCCTAACCCTAATATAAACCCTAACCCTAACTCTAACCCTAACCCAAAACCTAAACCGAACCCTAACCCAAAACATAACCCAAACCCTAACAATAACCTTAAGCCTATAACTAACCCTAACCCTAACCAAAACCCTAAACCTATTCCTAACCCTAAACCTAACCCAAACCCAAATCCTAACCGTAAACCTAAATCTAACCCAAACCCAAACCCAAACAGTAACCCTATCTCTAACCCAAACCCACCCCGTAACCCTAACCCTAACACTAACCCTAACCCTAACACTAACCCTAACGCTAAACCTTACCCCTAAGCCCTAACTACAAACATTAACCCAAACCCTAACCCTAACCCTAACCGAAAAATCAAAACCAAACCCTATCCCTATCCCACACCCTAACCCAAACCCAAACCCTAAACTTAACCCTATTCGTAACCCTATCCCTAAACCTAACCCTAACACAAACCCTAAACTTAATACTAACACTAACCCTAACAGTAAACCAAATCAAAACCTAAACCGAACCCTAACCCTAACCCAATCCCTAACCCTAACCCTAACCTAACCCAAAACCTAAACGTAACCCCAATCCTAACCCTAAACCAAACCCTAACCCGAACACTAACCCTAACCATAACACTAACCCAAACCCTAACCCTAAACCTAACCCAAACCAAAACCCTAATCCTAACTCTAAACCTATCCCTAAACCTAACCCTAATCCTAACCCTAACCCTAATCCTAAACCTACATCAAACCGTAACCCTAAACCTAACCCTAACTCAAACCGTAACCCTAACCCTAACCCTAACCCTAACCCTAATCCTAACCCAACCCTAATCCTAAACATACATCAAAACGTAACCCTAAACCTAACCCTAACCCTAACCCTAACCCTAACCCTAACACTAAACATAAACCAAAACCTAAACCTAAACCTAAACTTAAGCCTAAAGCAAACCCTAATCCTAAACCGAACCCTACCCCTAATCCTAACCCAACCCTAACCATAACCATAAACTTAATACAAACAATAACCCTAACCTTAACCCTAAACCCTAACCCTAAGCCTAACCCTAACCCTAATCCAAACCCTAACCCTAACCATAACACTAACCCTAACACAAACCCTAACCCTAAACCTAATCCTAAACCTAATCCTAATCCTAACAATAACCCAAACCCTAAACCTAACAGTAACCCTAAACCCTAACCCTAACCCTAACCCTAACCCTAACCCTAACCCAAACCCTAACCCTAACTCTAACCCTAACCCAAAACGTAAACCGAACCCTAACCCAAACCCTAACCCAAACCCTAACAATAACGTTAAACCTATTCCTAACCCTAACCCTAACCCAAACCCTAACCCTAACCCTAACCCTAACCCTAAACCTAACCCAAACCCTAACCCTATCCCTAACGCAAACCCACACCGTAACCCTAACCCTAAGACAAACCCTAACCCTAACCCTATCCCTAACGCAAACCCACACCGTAACCCTAACCCTAAGCCAAACCCTAACCCTAACCCTAACCCTAAACCTAACCCCTAAGCCCTAACCACAAACATTAACCCAAACCCTAACCCTAACCCTAACCCAAAACCAAATCCTAACCCTAAACCTTTCCAAATCCCAAACCCTAACCATAACGCTAACCCTAACCCTAACCCTAACCCTAAACCTATTCCTAACCCTAACCCTAACCCTAAACTTAACCCAAACCCTAACGCTAACCCTAACCTTAAACCTAACCCTAACCCTAACCCTAACCCTAAACCTAAACCTAAACCAAACCCAAACCCTGACCCTAAACCTAAAGCTAACCCTAACCCAAACACTAATCCAAACCCTAACAATAATCTTAACGCTATTCCTAACCCTAACCCTAACCCAAAGCCTAACCCTAACCCTAAACCTAACCCAAACCCAAACCATAACCCTAAACCTAAACCTAACACTAACCCAAACCCAAACCCTATCCCTAAACCAAACACACACCGTAACCCTAACCCTAAGCCAAACCCTAACCCTAACCCAAAACCAAACCCTAACCCTAAACCTATCCCTACCCAAACATTAACCCTAATGCTAACCCTAACCCTAATTCTAACCCTAACCCTAACCCAAACCAAAACCCTAACCCTAACTCTAATCCTATCCCTAAACCTAACCCTTACCCTAACCCTAACCCTAACCCTAACACTAACCCAAACCCAAACCCTAACCCTAAACCTAAACCTAACCCTAACACAAACCCAAACGCTAACCCGAACCCCAAACATTAACCCTAACCCAAACCCTAACCCTAACCCTAACCCTATTCCTAACCCTAACCCTAACCCTAACCCAAACCCAAACCCTAAACCTAAACCTAAACCTAACCCTAACACAAACCCAAACGCTAACCCTAACCCCAAACATTAACCCTAACCCAAACCCTAACCCTAACCCTAATCCTATTCCTAACCCTAACCTAACCCAAACCTTAACCCTAACCCTAACCCTAACACTAAACCTAACCCTAACCATAACCCTAAACCTAACCGAAACCAAACCCTAAACTTAACCATAAACGTAACCCTAATACTAACCCTAACGCTCACCCAAACCCTAAATCTACCACTAACCCTAACCCTAACACTAAACCAAACTTTAAGCCTAACCCTAACCCAAAACAAAACCCTAAACCTAACTCTAATCCTAACCCTAACCCTATCCCTAAACCAAACCCACACCGTAACCCTAACCCTAAGCCAAACCCTAAACACAAGCCTAACCCTAAGCAAAACCGTAACCCTAACACTAACCCTAACACTAATCCTAAACCTAACAGTAACCCTAACTTTATCACTAACCCTAACCCTAACACTAACCCAAATGAAAACCTAAACCTAACCGTAACACAAATCCTAAACCTAACCCTAACCCTAACCCTAACCCTAACCCGAACTCAAACCCTAACCCTAACACTAAACCTAAACCAAAACCTGAACCTAAACCTAACCGTAACCCTAAACAAAACCCTATCCCTAACCCTAACCCTATCCCTAATCCTGACCCAACCCTAACCATAACCCTAAACTTAACACAAACAATAACCCTAACCCTAACCCTAAACCCTAACCCTAATCCTAACCCTAACGCTAACCCAAACCCTAACCCTAACTCAAACGCTAACCCTAACCCTAACCGTAACACAAACCCTAACCCTTAACTTAACCCTAACCCTAATTCTAATCCTAACCCTAACCCAAACCCCAAACCTAACACTAACCCTAAACCCTAACTCTAACCCTAACCCTAACCTTAACCCAAACCCTAACCCTAACTATAACCCTAAACCAAAACCTAAACCGAACCCTAACCCAAACCCTAACCCAAAACCTAACAATAACCTTTACCCTATAACTAACCCTAACCCAAACCCAAACCCAAACCCTAACCCTAAACCTAAACCTAACCCTAAAACAAACACAAACACTAACCCTATCCCTAACCCAAACCCACACCGTAACCCTAACCCTACCCCAAACCATAAACCTAATCCTAACCCTAACCCTAAACCTAACCCCTAATCTCTAACCACAAACATTAACCCAAACCCTAACCCTAACCCTAACCCAAAACCAAACCCTAACCCTATCCCTATCCCAAACCCTAAACCCAACGCTAACCCTAACCCTAACCCTAACCCTAACCCTATTCCTAACCCTAACCCTAACCCTAACCTTAACCCAAACCCTAACCCTAACCCTAAACTAAACCTAACCCTAACGATAACCCTAAACCTAAACATAACCCAAACGCAAATCCTAAACTTTACCCTATTCGTAACCCTATCCCTAACCGTAACCTTAACCCAAACCCTAAACTTAACACTCACCCTAACCTTAACACTAAACCAAATCAAAACCTAAACCTCACCCTAAACCTAACCCAAAACCTAACCCTATCCCTAATCCTAACCCAACCCTAACCCTAACCCTAAACTTAACACAAACAATAACCCTAACCCTAACCCTAAACCCTAAACCTAACCCAAACCCTAACCCTAACCCTAACCCAAACCCTAACCCTAACTCAAAACCTAATCCTAACACTAACCCTAACACAAACCCTAACCCTAAACCTAACCCTAACCCTAATCCTAATCCTAACACTAACCCAAACCCTAAACCTAACACTAACTCTAAACCCTAACTCTAACCATAACGCTAACCCTAACCCAAACCCTAACCCTAACTCTAACCCTAACCCAAAACCTAAACCGAACCCTAACCTAAACCCTAACCCAAAACCTAACAATAACCTTAACCCTATAACTAACCCTAACCCTAACCCAAACCCTAAACCTATCCCTAACTCTAAACCTAACCCATACCCAAACCCTAACCCTAAACCTAAACCTAACCCTAACCCAAACCCAAACACTAACCCTATCCCTAACCCAAACCCACACCGTAACCCTAACCCTAACCCTAAGCCTAACCCAAAAACCAAACCCTAACCCTATACCTATCCCAAACCCTAACCCTAATGCTAACCCTAACCCTAACCCTAACCCTTTTCCTAACCCTACCCCTAACCGTAATCTTAGCCCAAACCCTAATCCTAACCCTAACCTAAACCTAACCCTAACCCTAACCCTAACCCAAACCCAACCCCTAAACTTAACCCTATTCATAATCCTATCCCTAACCCTAACCCTAACCCAAACCCTAAAGTTAACACTAACCCTAACCCTAACACTAAACCAAGTCAAAACCTAAACCTAAACCTAACCCTAACCCAAAACCTAACCCTAACCCTAACACTAACCCAAACCATAACCCTAACCCTAAACTTAACCCTAATGCTAACCCTAAACCTAACTCAAACTCAAACCCTAACCCTAACCCTAACCCTAACCCAAACCCTAACACTAAACCTAACATAACCCTAACTCAAACCGTAACCATAACCATAACTCTAACCCCAACCCAAACCCTAACCCTAACCCTAATCCAATCCCTAACACTAACCCTAACCCTAACCCTAATCCTAACCCTAAGCCTAACCCAAACCCTAAACCTATCCCTAACCCTAACTCAAACCCTAACCCTAACCCTAACCCAAACCCTAACCCTAAACCTAAACCTAACCCTAATCCTAACCCTAACACTAACCCAAAAACTAAACCTAAGCCTAACCCAAACCCTAACCTTAATCCTAACCCTAACCCTAACCCAAACCCCAACCCGAACCCTAACGTTAACCCAAAACCTAAATCTCACCCTAAACCAAACCCTAAACGAAACCCTAACCATAACCCTAACCCTAACCATATTCCTAACCCTAACCCTAACCCTAAACTTAAACCAAACAATAACCCTTACCCTAACCCTAACCCAAAACGTAAACCGAACCCTAACCCAAACACTAAACCAAACCCTAAAAATAACGTTAACCCTATTCCTAACCCTAACCCTAACCCAAACCCTAACCCTAACCCTAACACTAAACCTAACCCAAACCCAAACCCTAACACTATCCCTAACAAAACCCACACCGTAACCCTAACCCTAAGCCAAACCCTAACAATAACGCTAACCCTAATCCTAACCCCTAAGCCCCCACCACAAACATTAATCCAAACCCTAACCCTAACCCTAACCCAAAACCAAATCCTAACCCTAAACCTATTCCTATCCTAAACCCTAAGCCTAACGCTAACCCTAACCCGAACCCTAAACCTGACCCTAACCCTAACCCTATTCCTAACCCTAACCCTAACCCTAACCCTAACCCAAACCCTAACCCTAACTCTAACCCTAACGCAAAACGTAAACCGAACCCTAACCCAAACCCTAAACCAAACCCTAAAAATAACGTTAACCCTATTCCTAACCCTAACCCTAACCCAAAACCTAACCCTAACCCTAACACTAAACCTAACCCAAACCCAAACCCTAACCCTATCCCTAACCCAAACCCACACCGTAACCCTAATCCTAAGCCAAACGCTAACCCTAACCCTAACCCTAACCCCTAAGCCCTAACCACAAACATTAATCCAAACCCTAACCCTAACCCAAAACCAAATCCTAACCCTAAACCTATTCCTATCCCAAACCCTAACCCTAACGCTAACCCTAACCCTAACCCTAAATCTAACCCTATTCCTAACCGTAACCCTAACCCTATCCTTAACCCAAACCCTAACGCTAACCCTATCCTTAAACCTAATCCTAACCCTAACCCTAAACCTAAACCTAACCCAAACCCAAACCCTAACCCTAAACCTAAAGCTAACCCTAACCCAAACA
>JAJHUQ010000040.1:7147500-7157500 GCA_035773235.1 Eospalax fontanierii | reverse complement strand
AACACAAACCCTAACCCTAACCCTAACCCTAACACAAAACCTAAACCTATCCCTAACCCAAACACTAAACCAAACCCTAACACTAACCCTAACACTAAACATATTCCTAACCCTAATCCTAACCCTCACCTTAACCCAAACAATAACCCTAACCCTAACCCTAAACCCTAACCCTAACTCCAACCCTAAACCTAACCCTCACGTTAAACCTAAACCTAACCAGAACCCAAACCCTAACCCTAACACTAAACCTAAACCAAAACCTACACATAAACTTAACCCTAAGCCTAAACCAAACCCTAACCCTAACCCTAACCCGATCCCTAATCTTAACCCAAACCCTAAACCTAACACTAACCCTAAACCCTAAACCCTAAACCTAACCCTAACCCTAACCCAAATCCTAACCCTAACCCTAACCCTAACCCTAAACCTGTCCCAAACCACAACCCTAACCCTAACCCTAACTCAAACCCTAACCCTAATCCTAACCCTAACCCAAAACCTAACACTAAACATTACCCTAACCCTATTCCTAACCCTAACCCTAACCCAAAAACTAACCCTAACCCTAACTGAAACCCTAACCCTAACCCAAAACCTAAACCTAACCCTAACACAATCCCGAAATCAAACCCTAACCGTAACCTAACCCTAACCATATTCCTAACCGAAACCCTAACCCTAACCTTAACACAAACAATAACCCTAACCCTAACCCTAACCCTAAACCGAACCCAAACCATAACACTAACACTAAACCTAAAACAAAACCTAAACCTAAACATAACCCTAACCCTAAACCAAACCCTAACCCAAAGCCTAACCCTAACACTAACCCTAACCATAACCATAACCCTAACCCTAACCCTATCCCTAATCCTAACACAACCCTAACCCTAACCCTAAACTTAACACAAACAATAACCCTAACCCTAACCCTAACCCTAAATCGTAACCCTAACTCAAACCCTAACACTAAACCTAACCCTAACCCAAACCCTAACCCTAAACCTAACCCTAACACTAACCCTAAACCCTAACCGTAACCCTAACCCTAACCCTAACCCAAACCCTAAACCTAACTCTAACCCTAACCCAAAAACTAAACCGAATCCTAACCGAGACCATAATCCTAACCCTAACAATAACCTTAAGCCTATAACTAACCCTAACCCTAACCCAAACCCTAAACCTATCCCTAATCCTAAACTTAACCCAAACCCAAACCCTAACCCTAAACCTAAACCTATCCCTAATCCAAACCCAAACACTAACCCTATCCCTAACCCAAACCCTCCCTGTAAACCTAACCCTAAGCCAAAACCTAACCCCAAAGCTAACCCTAACCCCAACCCCAAACCTAAACCTATTCCTAACCCTAACCTTAACCCCTAAGCCCTAACCACAAACATTAACTCAAACCCTAACCCTAACCCTAACCTAAACCTAACCCTAACCCTAACCCTAACGCTAAACCTAACCCAAACCCAAACCCTAAACTTAACCCTATTCGTAACCCTATCCCTAACCCTAACCCTAACCCAAACCCTAAATTTAACACTAACCCTAACCCTAACACTAAACCAAATTAAAACCTAAACCTAACCCTAACCCTAACCCAATCCCTAACCCTAACCCTAACCCTAACCCTAACCCAAACCATAACCCTAAGCCTAACCTTAACCCTAATGCTAACCCTAAACCTAACTCAAACTCAAACCCTTACCCTAACCCTAACCCTAACTCAAACCCTAACCCTAAACCTAACATAACCCTAACTCAAACCCTAACCATAACCATAACTCTAACCCGAACATAAACCCTAACCCTAACCCTAAACCTAATCCAAAACCTAAACGTAACCCTAATCCTAACCCTAACCCAAACCCTAACCCTACACTAACCCAAACCCTAACCCTAAACCTAACCCAAACCAAAACCCTAACCCTAACTCTAATCCTATCCCAAACCCTAATCCTAAACCTAACACAAACCAAAACTCTAATCCTAACTCAAATCCTAACCCTAATTCTAACCCTAACCCTAACCCTAAACCAAACCCAACGACTAACCCTAATCCTAACCCTAACCTTAACCCAAAACAAAACTATAATCCTAACTCTAATCCTAACCCTAACCCTAACCCTAATCCTAACCCTAACCCTAACCCTAACCCTACCCCAAACACTAAACCTAACCCTAATCCTAACCCTCACCCTAAACCTAACACTAACCCTAACCCTAACCCTAACCCTAACATTAACTGAACCCAAACCCTATCCCTAACCCTAACCCAAACCCATACCCTAAACCTAAACCCAAACCTAACCCTTACCCAAAACCAAACCCTAACCCTACCCTAACACTAACCCTAAAACTAACCCAAACCCAAACCCTAACCCTGAACATATACCTAACCCTAACCCAAACACAAACCCTAACCCTAACCCCAAACATTAACCCAAACCCTAACCCTAATGCTAACCATAAGCCAAGCCCTAACCCTAACCCTAACCCTAACCCTATTCCTAAGCCTAACCTAACCCTAACAGTAACCCAAACCCTAACCCTAACCCTAACCCTAAACCTAACCCTAACCCTAACCATAAACCTAAACGAATTCCAAACCCTAAACTTAACACTAAACGTAACCCTAATACTAACCCTAACCCTAACCCTAACCCTAACCCTAACCCTAACCCTAACCCAAACCATAATCTTAACCCTAACCCTAACTCAAACCCTAACCCTAACCCTAACCCTAACCCAAACGCTAACACTAAACCTAACTCTAACCCTAATCCTAACCCTAACATTAACCCAAACCCTAAAATTAAACCTAACCCTAAACCTAACCCTAACCCAAACCCTAAAATTAACACTAAACCTAACCCTAACCCAAACCCTAACCCTAACCCAAAACCTAAAACTAACCCTAACCCAATCCCGAAACCAAACCCTAACCGTAATCCTAACCCTAACCATATTCCTAACCCTAACCCTAACCCTAACCTTAACCCAAACAATAACCCTAACCCTAACCATAACTCTAACACTAACCCAAACAAAAACCCTAACCCTAAACCAAAACCTAAGCTTAACCCAAAGCCAAACCCTAACCCTAACCCCAAACATTAACCCAAACCCTAACTCAAACCCTAACCCAAACGCAAACCCTAACCCTAACCCTAACCCTAACCCAAACCCTAACCCTAACGCTAACCCTAACGTAAACCGTAACCCTAACCCTAACCCTATTCCTAACCCTAACCTAACCCTAACCTTAACCCAAACCCTAACCCTAACCCTAACCCTAACCCTAACTAAAACACTAACCCTAAACCTAACACCTAAGCCCTAAGCACAAAAATTAACCCAGAACCAAACTCGAACCCTATACCTATCATAAACCCTAAACCTAACGCTAACCCTAACCCTAACCCTAAATCTAACCCAAACCAAAACCCTAACCCTAACTCTAATCATATCCGTAACCCTAACTCTAATCCTAACCCGAACCCTAAACCTAACCCTACCCCAAAACCTAACCCTAAACCTAACCCTAAACCTAATTCAAACCCTAACCCTAACACTAACCTTAACCCAAACCCTAAACCTAACACTAAACCTAAACCCTAACCGTAACACTAACCCTAACCCTAAACCTACACCAAACACAAATCCTAAACTTAACCCTAATCGTAACCCTAATATTAACCCTAACCCTAACCCAAATCCTAACAATAACACTAACCCTAACCCTAACACTAACCCAAACCCTAACCCTAAACCTAACCCAAAGCAAAACTCTAATCCTAAATCTAACCCTAACCCTAATCCTAACCCTAACCCTTACACTAACCCTAACCCTAACCCTAACCCAAACACTAAACCTAACCCTAATCCTAACCCTAACCCTAAACCTAATCCTAAACCTAACCCTAACCGCAACCCAAACCATACGCCTAACCTTAACCCTAACCCTAACCCAAACCCTAACCCTAACCCTAAAACTAACCCGAACTCAAACCCTAACCCTAACCCTAACCCTAACCTTAACCCAAACCCTAACCCTAAACCTAACCCTAACAGTAATCCTAACCCTAACCCTAACCCAAAAACTAACCCTAAACCTAACCCAAACCCTAACCTTAACCATAACCCTAACCTAACCCAAACCATAACTCTAACCCTAACCCTAACCCTAACACAAAACCTAAACCTAACCTTAACGCAAACACTAAACCAAACCCTAACCCTAACCCTAACACTAAACATATTCCTAACCCTAATCCTAACCCTAACGTTAACCCAAACAATAACCCCAACCCTAACCCTAAACCCTAACCCTAACCCCAAACCTAACACTAACCCTCACGCTAACCCTAAACCTAACCCGAACCCAAACCCTATTCCTAACACTAAACCTAAACCAAAACCTACACATAAACTTAACCCTAACCCTAAACCAAACCGTAACCCTAAGCCTAACCCTATCCCTATCTTAACCCAAACCCTAAAGCTAACACTAATCCTAAACTCTAACCCTAACCATAACCCTAACTCGAACGCAAAACCTAACCGTAACACTGAACCTAACTCAAAACCTAAACGTAACCCTAATCCTAACCGAAACCCAAACCCTAACCCTAACCCTAAACCTAACCCTAACCCTAACCCTAACCCAAACCATAACCCTAACCCTAACCTTAACCCTAATGCTAACCCTAAACCTAACTCAAACTCAAACCCTTACCCTAACCCTAATCCTAACCCAAACCCTAACCCTAAACCTAACATAACCCTAACTCAAACCCTAACCATAACCATAACTCTAACCCGAACATAAACCCTAACCCTAACCCTAAACCTAACCCAAAACCTAAACGTAACCCTAATCCTAACCCTAACCCAAACCCTAACCCTAACACTAACCCAAACCCTAACCTTAACCCTACCCCAAACCAAAACCCTAACCCTAACTCTAATCCTAACCCTAACCCTAACCCTAATTCTAACCCTAACCCTAACCCTAAACCAAACCCAACGACTAACCCTAACCCTAACTCTAAACTTAACCCAAAGCAAAACTATAATCCTAATTCTAATCCTAACCCTAAAACTAACCATAATCCTAACCCTAACCCTAAACCTAACCCTAACCCTACCCCAAACACTAAACCTAACCCTAATCATAACCCTCACCCTAAACCTAACCCTAACCCTAACCCTAACCCTAACATTAACTGAACCCAAACCCTATCCCTAACCCTAACCCAAACCCATACCCTAAACGTAAACCCAAACCTAACCCTTACCCAAACCCAAACCCTAACCCTAACCCTAACACTAACCCTAAAATTAACCCAAACCCAAACCCTAACCCTAAACATAAACCTAACCCTAACCCTAACCCTAACCCTAATACTAACCCTAACCCTAACCCTAATACTAACCCTAACTCAAACCGTAACCCTAAACCTAACCCTAAGCCTACCCCAAACACTAAACCTAACCCTAATCATAACCCTCAACCTAAACCTAACCCTAACCCTAACCCTAACCCTAACATTAACTGAACCCAAACCCTATCCCTAACCCTAACCCAAACCCATACCCTAAACGTAAACCCAAACCTAACCCTTACCCAAACCCAAACCCTAACCCTAACCCTAACACTAACCCTAAAATTAACCCAAACCCAAACCCTAACCCTAAACATAAACCTAACCCTAACCCTAACCCTAACCCTAACCCTAACCCTAACCCTAACCCTAATACTAATCCTAACTCAAACCGTAACCCTAACCCTAACCCTAACCCAAACCTAACACTAAACCTAACTCTAAACCTAATCCTAATCCTAACCCTAACCCAAACCCTAAAATTAAATCTAACCCTAAACCTAACCCTAAGCCAAACCCTAAAATTAACCCTAACCCTAACGCTAACTCAAACCCTAACCCTAACCCAAAACCTAAAACTAACCCTAACCCAATCCCGAAACCAAACCCTAACAGTAACCCTAACCCTAACCATACTAACCCTAACCCTAACCCAAACCCTAAACCAAACCCTAACCCTAATCCTAACTCTAACCCTATTCCTAACTCTAGCCCTAACCCTAACCCTAACCCTAACTCTAACACTAACCCAAACAAAAACCCTAACCCTAAACCTAAACCTAACCTTAACCCAAACCCAAACCCTAACCCTAACCCCAAACATTAACCCAAACCCTAACCCTAACACAAACCCAAACGCAAACCCTAACCCTAACCCTAACCCTAACCGAAACCCTAACCCTAATGCTAACCCTAACGTAAACCGTAACCATAACCCTAACCCTTTTCCTAACCCTAACCTAACCCTAACCTTAACCCAAACCCTAACCCTAACCCTAACCCTAACTAAAACACTAACCCTAACCCTAACCCTAACCCAAACCCTAACCCTAAACCTATGTCTAACCCTAATCCTAATCCTAACCCTAACCCAAACCCTAACACTAACTCTAACCATAACCCAAAACCTAAACCGAACCCTAACCCAAACCATAACACAAACCCTAAAAATAACCTTAACCCTATAACTAACCCTAACCCTAACCCAAAACCTAACCCTATCCCTAACCCTAAACCTAACCCAAACCAAAACCCTAACCCTAAACCTAAACCTAACCCGAACCCAAATACAAACCCTAAGCCTATCCCTAACCCAAACGCACACTCTTACCATAACCCTAAACCAAACCCTAACCCTAAACCTATCCCTAACCCTAAACCTAACCCTAACCCTAAACCTAACCCCTAAGCCCTAAGCACAAAAATTAACCCAGAACCAAACTCGAACCCTATACCTATCATAAACCCTAAACCTAACGCTAACCCTAACGCTAACCATAAATCTAACCCAAACCAAAACCCTAACCCTAACTCTAATCATATCCCTAAACCTAAGCCTAATCCTAACCCTAACCCTAAACCTAACCCTACCCCAAAACCTAACACTAAACCTAACCCTAAACCTAATTCAAATCCTAACCCTAACACTAACCTTAACCCAAACCCTAAACCTAACACTAAACGTAAACCCTAACCGTAACACTAACCCTAAACCTAAACCTACACCAAACACAAATCCTAAACTTAACCCTAATCGTAACCCTAATATTAACCCTAACCCTAACCCAAATCCTAACAATAACACTAACCCTAACCCTAACACTAACCCAAACCCTAACCCTAAACCTAACCCAAAGCAAAACTCTAATCCTAACTCTAATCCTAAACCTAACCCTAACCCTAATCCTAACCCTAACCCTTACACTAACCCTAACCCTAACCCTAACCCAAACACTAAACCTAACCCTAATCCTAACCCTAACCCTAAACCTAATCCTAACCCTAACCCTAACCGCAACCCAAACCCTACGCCTAACCTTAACCCTAACCCTAACCCAAACCCTAACCCTAACCCTAAAACTAACCCTAACTCAAGCCCTAACCCTAACCCTAACCCTAACCTTAACCCAAACCCTAACCCTAAACCTAACCCTAAGAGTAATCCTAACCCTAACCCTAACCCAAAAACTAACCCTAAACCTAACCCAAACCCTAACCTTAACCATAACCCTAACCCTAATCCAAACCCTAACTCTAACCCTAACCCTAACCCTAACACAAAACCTAAACCTAACCTTAACCCAAACACTGAACCAAACCCTAACCCTAACCCTAACACTAAACATATTCCTAACCCTAATCCTAACCCTAACCTTAACCCAAACAATAACCCTAACCCTAACCCTAAACCCTAACCCTAACCCCAAACCTAACCCTCACCCTCACGCTAACCCTAAACCTAACCCGAACCCAAACCCTAATCCTAACACTAAACCTAAACCAAAACCTACACATAAACTTAACCCTAACCCTAAACAAAACCGTAACCCTAAGCCTAACCCTATACCTATCTTAACCCAAACCCTAAACCTAACACTAATCCTAAACTCTAACCCTAACCATAACCCTAACTCGAACGCAAAACCTAACCCTAACACTAAACCTAACTCAAAACCTAAACGTAACCCTAATCCTAACCGAAACCCAAACCCTAAGCCTAACCCTAAACCTAACCCTAACCCTAATGCAAACCCAACCCCTAAACATAACCCTAACCCTAACACACCCTAACCCTAAACCTAACCCTAACCCTAACTCAAACCCTACCCCTAACCCTAACCCTAACCCTAAATCTGACCCTAATCCTAACACTAACCCTAACCCAAAAACTAACCCTAACCCTAACCCAAACCCTAATCCTAACACTAACCCCTAAACCTAACCCAAACCCTAACCCTAACCCTAATCCTAACCCAAAACCTAACCCTAACCCTAAACCAAACCCTAAACCAAACCCTAACCCTCATCCTCACCCTAACCCTATTCCTAACTCTAGCCCTAACCCTAACCCTAACCCTAACCCTAACCCTAACTCTAACACTAACCCAAACAAAAACCCTAACCCTAAACCTTAACCTATCCTTAACCCAAACCCAAACCCTAACCCTAACCCCAAACATTAACCCAAACCCTAACCGTAACCCTAACCCAAACGCAAACCCTAACCCTAAACCTAAACCTAACCCTAAACCTAACCCCTAAGCCCTAACCACAAACATTAACCCAAAACCAAACCCGAAGCCTATCCCTATCATAAACCCTAAACCTAACGCTAACCCTAACCCTAACCCTAACCCTAACGCAAACCAAAACACTAACCCTAACTCTAATCATATCCCTAACCCTAACCCTAATCCTAACCCTAACCCTAACACTAACCCTAACCCTACCCCAAAACCTCACCCTAAACCTAAACCTAAACCTAATTCAAACCCTAAAACTAACACTAACCTTAACCCAAACCCTAAACCTAACACTAAACCTAAACCCTAACCCTAACCCTAAACTTAACGGTAAACCTCCACCAAACACAAACCCTAAACTTAACCCTAATCGTAACCCTAATACTAACCCTAACCCTAACCCAAATCCTAACAATAACACTAACCCTAACCCTAACACTAACCCAATCCCTAACCCTAACCCTAACCCAAACCAAAACTCTAATACTAACTCTAATCCTAACCCTACCCGTACCCCTAATCCTAACCCTAACCCTAACCCTAACCCAAACACTAAACCTAACCCTAATTCTAACCCTAACCCTAAACCTAATCCTAATCCTAACCCTCATCACAACCCAAAAGCAACACCTTACCCTAACCCTAAGCCTAACCCAAACCCTAACCCTAACCCTAAAACTAACCCTAACTCAAACCCTAACCCTAACCCTAACCTTAACCCAAACCCTAACCCTAAACCTAACCCTAACAGTAATCCTAACCCTAACCCTAACACAAACAGTAACCCTAAACCTAACCCAAACCCTAACCTTAACCATAACCCTAACCCTAACCCAAACCCTAACCCTAACACTAACCCTACCACAGAACCTAAACCTAACCCTAACACAAACACTAAACCAAACCCTAACCCTAACCCTAACACTAAACATATTCCTAACCCTAAACCTAACCCTAACCCTAACCCTAACCCAAACCCTAACCTTAACATTAACCCTAACCCTAACACTAATTCAAATTAAAACCTAAACCTAACACTAACCTAAACCCAACCCTAACCGTAACCCTAACCCTAACCTTAACCCAAACCCTAACCCTAAACGTAACCCTAACAGTGATCCTAACCCTAACCCTAACCCAAAAAGTAACCCTAAACCTAACCCAAACCCTAACATTAACCATAACCCTAACCCTAACCCAAACCCTAACCCTAACACTAACCCTACCACAAAACCTAAACCTAACCCTAACCCAAACACTAAACCAAACCCTAACCCTAACCCTAACACTAAACATATTCCTAACCCTAATCCTAACCCTAACCTTAACCAAAACAATAACCCTAACCCT
>JAJHUQ010000040.1:7142500-7145000 GCA_035773235.1 Eospalax fontanierii | reverse complement strand
AACCCTAACCCTAACACTAACCATAACGCTAACCATAAGCCAAACCCTAATCCTAACCCTAACCCTATTCCTAACCCTAACGTAACCCTAACCGTAACCCAAACCCTGACCCTAAACCTAACCCTAATCCTAACCATAAACCTAACCGAAATCCAAACCCTAAACTTAACACTAAACGTAATCCTAATACTAACCCTAACCCCAACCCTAACCCTAAACCTAACCCTAAACCGAACCATAACCCTAACCCTAACCATAACTCAAACCCTAACCCTAACCCTAACCCTAACCCAAACCCTAACACTAAACCTAACTCTAACCCTAATCCTAACCCTAACCCTAACCAAAACCCTAAAATTAACCCTAACCCTAAACCTAACCCTAACCCAAACCGTAAAATTAAACCTAACCCTAACCCTAACCCAAACCCTAAACCTAAACCTAACCCTAACCCAAAACCAAAAAGTAACCCTAACCCAATCCCGAAACCAAACCCTAACCATAAGCCTAACCCTAACCATATTCCTAACCCTAACCCTAAACCTAACCTTAACCCAAACAATAACCCTAACCCTATCCCTAACCGTAACCCGATCCCAAACCCTAACACTAACACTAAACCTAAAACAAATCCTAAACCTAAACCAAACCCTAACCCTAATCCAAACCCGAACCCTAATGCTAACCCTAAACCGAATTCAAACTCAAACCCTAACCCTAATCCTAACCCGAACCCAAACCCTAACCCTAACCCTAACCCTAAACCTAACCCAAAACATAACCGAAACCGAAACCTTAACCCTATCCCTAACCCTAACCCTAAACCCTAACCCTAACACTTACCCTAATCATAACCCAAACCTAAACCCAAACCCTAACCCTAATCCTAGCCCTAAACCCTAACCCTAACCCTAAACCTAACCCTAACCCTAACCCTAACCCTAACCCTAACCCTAACTCAAACACTAACCCTAACCCTAACCCTAACCCAAACCCTAACACTAAACCTATCCCTAACCTTAATCCTAATCCTAACCCTAACCCAAAACCTAACCCTAACTCTAACCCTAACCCAAAACCTAAACCGAACCCTAACCCAAACCCTAACAATAACGTTAACCCTATAACTAACCCTAACCCTAACACAAAACCTAACCCTATCCCTAACCCTAAACCTAACCCAAACCCAAAGCCTAACCCTAAACCTAAACCTAACGCGAACCCAAATCCAAACCCTAACCCTATCCCTAACCCAAATGCACACCGTAACCCTAACCCTAACCCAAACCCTAATCCTAAACCTATTCCTAACCCTAAACCTAACCCTAACCCTAAACCTAACCCTTAAGCCCTTACCACAAACATTAACCGAAAACCAAACCCGAACCCTATCCCTATCATAGACGCTAAACCAAACGCTAACCCTAACCCTAACCCTAACCCTATTCCTAAGCCTAACCCTAACCCTAACCCTAACCTAAACCTAACCCTAACCCTAACCCTAAACCTAACCCAAACCCAAACCCTAAACTTAACCCTATTCGTAATCCTATCCCTACCCCTAACCCTAACGCAAACCCTAAACTTAACACTAACCCTAATCCTAACACTAAACCAAATAAAAACCTAAACCTAACCCTAAACCTAACCCAAACCCTAACATTAACCCTAATCCTAACTCAAACTCAAACCCTAACCCTAACCCTAACATTAACCCAAACCCTAACCCTAAACCAACATAACCCTAACTCAAACCTTAACCATAACCATAACTCTAACCCGAACGCAAACCCTAACCCTAACCCTAAACCTAACCCAAAACCTAAACGTAACCCTAATCCTAAACCTAAACCAAACCCTAACCCTAACACTAACCCTAATCCTAACACTAACCCAAACCCTAACCCTAACCCTAACCCAAACCAAAACTCTAACCCTACCTCTAATCCTATCCCTAAACCTAACCCTAATCCTAACCCTAACCCTAACCCTAACCTTAACCCTACCCCAAACCCTAAACCTAAACCTAATCCTAACCCTAACCCTAACCCTAATCCTAACCCTAACCCTAACCCTAAACCAAACCCAACGACTAACACTAACCCTAACCCTAACCCTAACCCAAACCAAAACTCTAATCCTAAATCTAATCCTTACCCTAACCCTAACCCTAATCCTAACCCTAACCCTAACCCTAACCCTAACCCAAACCAAAACCCTAACCCTAACTCTAATCCTATCCCTAAACCTAATCCTAACCCTAACCCTAACCCTTACCCTAACACTAACCCAAACCCAAACCCTAACCCTAAACCTAAACCTAACCCTAACCCAAAACCAAACGCTAAACCTAACCCCAAACATTAACGCTAACCCAAAACCTAACCCTAACCCTAACCCTATTCCTAACCCTAACCTAACCCAAACCTTAACCCTAACCCTAACCCTAACCCTAACACTAAACCGAACCCTAACCCTAACCCTAAACCTAACCGAAATC
>JAJHUQ010000040.1:7130000-7132500 GCA_035773235.1 Eospalax fontanierii | reverse complement strand
CCCTAACCCTAATTCTAACCCTAACCCAAACCCGAACCCTAACCCTAACCGCAACCCGAACCCAAACCCTAAACCTAACCCTCATCCTAGCCCTAACTCTAAGCCTAATCCTAACCCTAACCCTAACTCAAACCCTAACCCTAACCCTAACCTTAAGCCTTACCCTAACACTAAACCTAACCCAATCCATAAACCTAACCCTAACCGTAACCCAAAACCTAAACCTAACCCTAACCCAAACACTAAACCAAACACTAACCCTAATCCTAACCCTAAACCTATTCCTAACCCTAACCCGAACCCTAACCTTAGCCCAAAGAATAACCCTAACACTAACCGTAAACCCTAACCCTAACCCTAACCGTCACGCTAACCCTAACCCTAACCCGAACCTAAACCGTAACCTTAACCCTAAACCTAACCCAAAACCTAAACCTAACCCTAACCCTAACCCTAAACTAACCCTAACCCTAACCGTAACACTAACCCTAAACCTAACCAAAACCCAAACCCTAAACCTAACCCTAATCGTAACCTTAACCCTATCCATAACACTAACCCAAACCCAAACCCTAACAGGAATCCTAACCCTAACCCTAACCCTAACCCTAACCCTAACCCTAACCCAAAAACTAACCCTAACCCTAACACTAACACTAATCCTAATCCTAACCCTAACACTAACCCTAACCGAAACACAAACAGTAACCCTAACCCTAACCCAAACCCAAAGCCTAAACCGAAACCTAACCCTAACCCAAACCCTAACCTTAACACTAACCCTAACCCTAACACTAATTCAAATCAAAACCTAAACCCTAACCCTAACCCTAATCCTAACACTACCCCTAACACTAATCCTAACCCTAACCCTAACCCTAACCCTAACCGAAACACAAACCGTAACCCTAACCCTAACCGAAACACAAACCGTAACCCTAACCCTAACTCAAACCCAAACCCTTACCCTAAACCTAACCCCACCCCAAACCCTAACCCTAACTCTAACCCTAACCCTAACCCTAACCCTAACCCTAACCCTATTCCTAACCCTACCCTTAACCCTCACCTTAACCCTAACCCTAATCCTAACCCTAACCCTAACCCTAACCCTAACCCTAACTCTAAACCCTAAACTTAACCCTAAACGTAACCCTAATACTGACCCTAACCCTAACCCAAACCGTAAACCTAACACTAACCCTAACCCTAACCCTAACACTAACCCAAACCCTAACCCTAACCCTAACCCAAACCAAAATCCTAACCTAACTCTAATCCTAACCCTAACCCTAACCCTAAACCTAACCCTAACCCTAACCCTAACCTTAACCCTAATCCTAATCCTAACCCTAACGCTAACCCTAACCCAAACCCTAACCCAAATCCTAACCCTAACCCTAACACTAACCCTAACCCTAATCCTAAACCTAACACTAACCCTAACCCAAAACCTAACCCTAACCCTAACACTAACCTTCACCCTAAACCCTAACCCTAACCCTAACCCTAAACCTACACCTAACTGAAACCCTAACCCTAAACTTAACCGTAAAGGTAACACTAATACTGACCCCAATCCTAAACCAAACCCTAAACGTAACACTTGCCCTAACCCTAACACTAACCCAAGCCCTAACAATAACCCTAACTCAAACCAAAACCCTAACCCTAAATCTAATCTTAACCCTAATCCTAACCCTAAACCTAACCCTCCCCCTAACCCTAACCCTAATTCTAACCCGAACCCAAACCGTAACCCTAACCCTAAACCTAAACCAAAACCTAAACCTAACCCTAACCCTAACCCTAAAACTAACCCAAACCCAAAACCTAAACCTAACCCTAACCCTAACCCAAACCCTAAACGTAACCCTAATCATAAACCTAACCCTAACCCTAACCCTAACACTAAACAAAACCCAAACCGTAACCCTAAACCTAAACCTAACCCTAACCCAAACCGAAACCCTAAACCTAACCCTAACCCAAACCCACACCATTACCCTAACCGTACCCCAAACCCTAACCCTAACCCTAACCCAAACCCTAACCCTAACCCTACACCTAAACTTAACCGCTAAACCCTAACCCCAAACATTAACGCAAACCCTAACCCTAACCCTAAGCCAAACCCAAACCCTAACCCTAACACTAATCCTAAACCTAACCCTAACCCTAACCCCAACCGAAACCCAAACCCTAACACTGACCCTAAAGCCGAACCGTAATCGTAACCCTAAACCTAACCCTAACCCTAACTCAAACCCTAACCTTAACACTAACCCTAACCCTAATACTAATTCAAATCTAAACCTAAACCTAACACTAACCCAAACCCAACCCTAACCCTAACCCTAACCCTAACACTAATCCTAACCCATACCCTAATCCTAACCCTAACCCTAACCCTAACCCTAACCGAAACACAAACCGTAACCCTAAACCTAAGCCAAACCCAAACCCTAACCCTAAACCTAAGCCTAACCCTTACCTAAAC
>JAJHUQ010000040.1:6997500-7077500 GCA_035773235.1 Eospalax fontanierii | reverse complement strand
CCCAAACCCTATCACAAACACTAACCCTAAAATTAACCCTAACCAAACCCTAACCCAAACCATAACCCTAACCCAAACCCTAACCCTAACACTATCCCTAACCCTAACACTAACCCTAACCCTAACACTAACACAAACCCTAATCCTAACCCTAACCCAAAGCAAAACTCTAACCCTAACTCTAATCCTAACCCTAAACCTAAACCTAATCCTAACCCTAACCCTAACCCTAACCCTAACCCTAACTCTAACCCAAAACTTAAACCAAACCCTAATCCTAACCATAACCCTAACGCTAATCCTAGCCCTAACCCTAACCCTAACCCAAACCCAACCCCTAAGCCCAACCCTAACCCTAACCCAAACCCTAACCCTAACCCTAACCCTAATCAAACCCTAAACCTAACCCTAACCCAAATACTAACTCTAACCCTAACCCAAACCGTAAACCAAACCCTAACCCTAACCCTAACCCTAACCCTATTCCTAACCCTAACCCTAACCCTAATCTTAACCCAAACAATAAGCCTAACCATAACCCTAAAACCTAACCCTAACCCTAACCCTCACGCTAACCCTAACCCTATCCCTAACCCAAACCCTAATCCTAACCCTCAACAGAACTCAAAACCTAACCCTAACCCTATCCCTAACCCTAAACGAAACCCTAAACGTAATCCTAATTCTAAAACCTAACCCTAAACATAACACTAAAACCAAACCCTAACCCTAACCGTAACCCAAACCCTTACCCTAACTCCAACCCTAACCCAAAACTTAAACCTACCCCTAACCCAAACCCTAACCGAAACACTAACAATACCCCTAACCCAAACCCTATTCCTATCCATAACCCTAACCCAATCCCTAACCCTAACCCTAACCCTAGCCCTAACCCAAACCCAAACCCTAAAACTAAACCTAAACCTAACCCTAACCCAAACCCAAACCCTAACCTTAACACTAACCCTAACCCTAACACTAACCCAAAACTAAACCTAAACCTAACCCTAACCTAAACACTAACCCCAAACCTAACTCTAACCCTAACCCTAACCGAAACCCTAAGCCTAACCCTAACCCTAATACTAACCCTAACCCTAAACCAAACCCTAACCGTAAACCTAACCCTAACCCTAGTCCTGACACTAACCCTAACCCTAACCCAAACCCTAAACCTAACACTAACCCAAACCTTAACACTAACCCTATCCCTAACCCTAAACCTAACCCAAACACAAACCCTAAACTTAACCATAATCGTAACCCTAACGCTAACCCTAATCCTAACCCTAACCCTAACCCTAACCCTAACCCTAACCCTAACCAAAACCCTAAACCTATCCCTAATCCTAATCCAAACCCTAACCCTAACCCTAACCCTAACCCTAACCCTTAGCCTAACCCTAACCGTAACCCTAACTCTAACCCTAACCCTAACCGAAACCCTAAGCCTAACCCTAACCCTAATACTAACCCTAACCCTAAACCAAACCCTAACCCTAAACCTAACCCTAACCCTAGTCCTGACACTAACCCTAAACCTAACCCAAACCCTAAACCTAACACTAACCCAAACCTTAACACTAACCCTAACCCTAAACCTAACCCAAACACAAACCCTAAACTTAACCATAAACGTAACCCTAACCCTAACCCTAATCCTAACCCTAACCCTAACCCTAACCCTAACCAAAACCCTAAACCTATCCCTAATCCTAATACAAACCCTAACCCTAATCCTAACCCTAACCCTAACCCTAACCCAAACATAACACCTAACCTTAACCCTAACCCTAACCCAAACACTAACACTAACCGTAACCCTAACTCAAACCCTAACCCTAACCCTAACCCTAACCCAAACCCTAACGCTCTCTAAACCTAACCCAAAACCTAAACCCAAACCTAACCCTAACCCTAACCCTAAACCAAACCCTAAGCCTAAACCTAAAACCTAACCCCTAACCGTAAACATTAACCCACACCCTAACCCTAACCCTAACCCAAATCCAAACCCTAACCCTAACCCTAACACAAACCCACACCATAACCCTAACCCTAACCCTAACACAAACCCTAACTCTAAACCTAACCCTAACCCTAATCCTAACCCTAATCCTAACCCAAAAACTAACCCTAACCCAAATCGTAAACCAAACCCTAACCCTAACCCTAACCCTAACCCTATTCCTAACCCTAACCCTAATCGTAACCTTAACCCAAACAATAACCCTAAACATAACCCTAAAACCTAACCCTTACCCTAACCCTAACCTTAACCCTCACGGTAACCCTAACCCTAACCCTAACCCAAACCCTAATCCTAACCCTAAACATAACTCAAAACCTAAACCTAACCTTAACCCTAACCCTAACACTAACCCTAAACCTAACCCTAACCCTAACGCTAACCCTAAACCTAACCCAAACCCAAACACAAAACTTAACCCTAATCGTAACCCTAACCCTAATCCTAACCCTAACCCAAACCCTAAATTTAACATTAACCCTAACCCTAACACTAACCCAAATCTAATCCTAAACCTAACCCTAAAACAAACCCTAACCCTAACACTAACCCTAACCCTAACCTTAACCCTAAGCCTAACCCTAATCCTAACTCTAACCCTAACCCAAAAACTAACCCTAACCCTAACACAAACCGTAAACCAAACCCTAACCCTAACCCTAACCCTAACCCTAACCCTAACCCTAACCCTAACCCTAACTCAAACCCTAACCCTAACTCTAACCCTAACCCAAAACCTAAACCTAACCCAAACCCTAACAATAATCCTAACCCTAACCCTATTCCTAACACTAACCCTAACCTATACCCAAACCCTATCCCAAACACTAACCCTAAAATTAACCATAACCCAAACCCTAACCCAAACCATAACCCTAACCCAAACCCTAACCCTAACACTAACCCTAACCCTAACACTAACCCTAACCCTAACACTAACACAAACCCTAACCCTAACCCTAACCCAAAGCAAAACTCTAACCCTAACTCTAATCCTAACCCTAAACCTAAACCTAATCCTTACCCTAACCCTAACCCTAACCCTAACCCTAACCCAAAACCTAAACCAAACCCTAATCCTAACCGTAACCCTAACCCTAATCCTAGCCCTAACCCTAACCCTAACCCAAACCCAACCCCTAACCCCAACCCTAACCCTAACCCTAACCCTAACCCAAATACTAAGCCTAACCATAACCCAAACCGTAAACCAAACCCTGACCCTAACCCTAACCCTAACCCTATTCCTAACCCTAACCCTAACCCTAACATTAACCCAAACAATAACCCTAACCATAACCCTAAAACCTAATCCTAACCCTAAGCCTACCCTAACCCTCAGGCTAACCCTAACCCTAACCCTAACCCAAACCCCAATCCTAACCCTGAACATAACTCAAAACCTAAACCTAACCCTAAACCTAACCCTATCCATAATCTTAACCTAACCCTAACCCTATCCCTAACAATAAACCAAACCCTAAACGTAATCCTAATTCTAAAACCTAACCCTAAACATAACACTAAAACCAAACCCTAACCCTAACCCTAACCCAAACCCTTACGCTAACTCTAAACCTAACCCAAAACTTAAACCTAACCCTAACCCAAACCCTCACCCAAACACTAACAATAACTCTAACCCAAACCCTATTCCTAACCATAACCCTAACCCAATCCATAACCCTAACCCTAACCCTAGCCCTAACCCAAACCCAAACCCTAAAATTAAACCTAAACCTAACCCTAACCCAAACCCAAACCCTAACCTTAACACTAACCCTAACCCTAACACTAACCCAAAACTAAACCTAAACCTAACCCTAATCTAAACACTAACCCTAAACCTAACTCTAACCCTAACCCTAACCGAAAACCTAAGCCTAACCCCAACCCTAATACTATCCCTAACCCTAAACCAAACCCTAACCCTAAACCTAACCCTAACCCTAGTCCTAACACTAACCCTAACCCTAACCCAAATCCTAAACCTAACACTAACCCAAACCTTAACACTAACCCTAACCCTAAACCTAAACCTAACCCAAACACAAACCCTAAACTTAACCATAACCGTAAACCTAAACCTAACCCTAATCCTCACGCTAACCCTAACCCTAACCCTAACCCAAAGCCTAATCCTAACCCTAAACATAACTCAAAACCTAAACCTAACGCTAAACCTAACCCTATCCATAATCCTAACCTAACCCTAACCCTATCCCTAAACCTAACCCAAACCCTAAACGCAATCCTAAACCTAAAACCTAACCCTAAACATAACCCTAACCCAAACCCTAACCCTAAACCTAACCCAAACCCTAACCCTAAATCTAACCCTAACCCAAAACCTAAAACTAACCCTAACCCAAACCCTAACCCAAACACTAACAATAACCTTAACCCTAACTCTATTCCTAACCATAACCCTAACCCAATTCCGAACCCTAACCCTAACCCTAACCCTAACCCAAACCCAAACCCTAACCCTATCCCTAACCCAAACCCATACAGTGAAACTAACCCAAAACTTAATCCCTAACCCCTAACAACAAACGTTAACCCAAACCCTAACCCTAACCCTAACCCAATCCAAACCCTAACCCTAACCCTAACCCTTACCAAAAGCCTAAACCTAACACTAATCCTAACGCTAACCCTAAACCTAACCATAACCCTAACCCTAACCCAATCCCTAAACCTAACCCTAATCCTAACTCTAACCCTAACCCTAATCCTAACCCTAACCCTAACCATAACCCATACCCAACCCCTAACCCTAAACCTAACCCTAAAACAAACCCTAACTCAAACCCTAACCCTAACCCTAACCGTAACGCAAACCCTAACCCTAAAACTAACCCTAAACCTTTTCCTAACACTAAACCTAACCCAAAAAATAAACCTAACATAACCGAAACCCTAACCGAACCCTAAGCCCAACCCAAACCCTAACCCTAACCCAAACAATAACCGAAACCTAATCCTAACCGTAATCCTAAACCTAACCCTAACCCAAAAACTAAACCTAACCCTAACCCTAACCCAAACCCTAAACCTAAAACTAACCCTAACCCAAACCTTAACCCTAACCCTATTCCTAACCCTAACCCTAACTCTAACCTTAACCCAAAACCTAACCCAAACCTTAACCCTAACTCTAACCCTAATCCTAATTCTAACCCTAAACCAAAACCTAAACCTAACACAAAACCTAACAATAACCCTAACCCTAACCCTATTCCTAACCCTAACCCTAACCCTAACCTTTACACATACCGTATCCCAAACACTAACCCTAAACCTAACCCTAACCCAAACCCTAACCCAAACCATAACCTCAACCCAAACCCTAACCCTAACACTAACCCTAACCCTAACACTAACCCTAACCCTAACACTAACCCAAACCCTAACCCTAACCCTAACCCAAAGCAAAACTCTAACTCTAACTCTAATCCTAACCCTAAACCTAAACCTAATGCTAACCCTAAACCTAAACCTAACCCTAACCCAAAACCTAAACCAAATCCTAATGCTAACCGTAACCCTAACCCTAATCCTAGCCCTAACCCTAACCCTAACCCAATCCCAACCCCTAACCCTAACACTAATCCTAACCCAAACCCTAACGCTAACCCTAACCCTAATCAAACCCTAAACCTAACCCTAATCCTAACCCTAACCCTAACCCAAATACTAACCCTAACCCTAACCCAAACCGTAAACCAAACCCTAACATTAACCCTAACCCTAACCCTAACCCTAACTCTCACCATAACTCTAACCCAAACCCGAACCCTAACCCTAACCCTAACCCTAACCCAAATCCTAACCCTAACCCTAACCCTAACCCTAACCGTATACCTAACCCTAACCCAAAACCTATCCCTAACCCTAACCCAAACCGTAAACCAAACCCTAACCCTAACCCTAACCCAAACCCTAACCCTAACCCTAAACCTAATCCTAATCCTAACCCTAACCCTAACCCAAAACCTAACCCTAACACTAACACTAATCAAAACCCTAACCCTAACTCTAATCCTAAAACTAACCCTAACCCTAACCCTAACCCTAACCCTAACCCTAACCATAACCCTAAAACCTAACCCTAACCCTAACCCTAAACCTAACCCTCACCCTAACCCTAACCCTAACCCTAACCCTAACCCAAACCCTAATCGTAACCCTAAACATAACTCAAAACCTAAACCTAACCCTAAACCTAAACCTATCCATAAACCTAACCTAACCCTAACCCTATCCCTAACCCTAACCCAACACCTAACCCTAACCCTAACCCAAACCGTAAACCAAACCCTGACCCTAACCCTAACCCTAACCCTAATCCTAAACCTAATCCTAATCCTAACCCTAAACCAAACCCTAACCCTAAACCTAACCCTAACCCTAGTCCTAACACTAACCCTAACCCTAACCCAAATCCTAAACCTAACACTAACCCAAACCTTAACACTAACCCTAACCCTAAACCTAAACCTAACCCAAACACAAACCCTAAACTTAACCATAACCGTAAACCTAAACCTAACCCTAATCCTCACGCTAACCCTAACCCTAACCCTAACCCAAAGCCTAATCCTAACCCTAAACATAACTCAAAACCTAAACCTAACGCTAAACCTAACCCTATCCATAATCCTAACCTAACCCTAACCCTATCCCTAAACCTAACCCAAACCCTAAACGCAATCCTAAACCTAAAACCTAACCCTAAACATAACCCTAACCCAAACCCTAACCCTAAACCTAACCCAAACCCTAACCCTAAATCTAACCCTATCCCAAAACCTAAAACTAACCCTAACCCAAACCCTAACCCAAACACTAACAATAACCCTAACCCTAACTCTATTCCTAACCATAACCCTAACCCAATTCCGAACCCTAACCCTAACCCTAACCCTAACCCAAACCCAAACCCTAACCCTATCCCTAACCCAAACCCATACAGTGAAACTAACCCAAAACTTAATCCCTAACCCCTAACAACAAACGTTAACCCAAACCCTAACCCTAACCCTAACCCAATCCAAACCCTAACCCTAACCCTAACCCAATCCAAACCCTAACCCTAACCCTAACCCTTACCAAAAGCCTAAACCTAACACTAATCCTAACGCTAACCCTAAACCTAACCATAACCCTAACCCTAACCCAATCCCTAAACCTAACCCTAATCCTAACTCTAACCCTAACCCTAATCCTAACCCTAACCCTAACCATAACCCATACCCAACCCCTAACCCTAAACCTAACCCTAAAACAAACCCTAACTCAAACCCTAACCCTAACCCTAACCGTAACGCAAACCCTAACCCTAAAACTAACCCTAAACCTTTTCCTAACCCTAAACCTAACCCAAAAAATAAACCTAACATAACCGAAACCCTAACCGAACCCTAAGCCCAACCCAAACCCTAACCCTAACCCAAACAATAACCGAAACCTAATCCTAACCGTAATCCTAAACCTAACCCTAACCCAAAAACTAAACCTAACCCTAACCCTAACCCAAACCCTAAACCTAAAACTAACCCTAACACAAACCCTAACCCTAACCCTAACCCTAACCCTAACTCTAACCTTAACCCAAAACCTAACCCAAACCTTAACCCTAACTCTAACCCTAATCCTAATTCTAACCCTAAACCAAAACCTAAACCTAACACAAAACCTAACAATAACCCTAACCCTAACCCTATTCCTAACCCTAACCCTAACCCTAACCTTTACCCATACCGTATCCCAAACACTAACCCTAAACCTAACCCTAACCCAAACCCTAACCCAAACCATAACCTCAACCCAAACCCTAACCCTAACACTAACCCTAACCCTAACACTAACCCTAACCCTAACACTAACCAAAACCCTAACCCTAACCCTAACCCAAAGCAAAACTCTAACCCTAACTCTAATCCTAACCCTAAACCTAAACCTAATCCTAACCCTAACCCTAACCCTAACCCTAACCCAAAACCTAAACCAAATCCTAATCCTAACCGTAACCCTAACCCTAATCCTAGCCCTAACCCTAACCCTAACCCAATCCCAACCCCTAACCCTAACACTAATCCTAACCCAAACCCTAACGCTAACCCTAACCCTAATCAAACCCTAAACCTAACCCTAATCCTAACCCTAACCCTAACCCAAATACTAACCCTAACCCTAACCCAAACCGTAAACCAAACCCTAACATTAACCCTAACCCTAACCCTAACCCTAACTCTCACCATAACTCTAACCCAAACCCGAACCCTAACCCTAACCCTAACCCTAACCCAAATCCTAACCCTAACCCTAACCCTAACCCTAACCGTATACCTAACCCTAACCCAAAACCTATCCCTAACCCTAACCCAAACCGTAAACCAAACCCTAACCCTAACCCGAACCCAAACCCTAACCCTAACCCTAAACCTAATCCTAATCCTAACCCTAACCCTAACCCAAAACCTAACCCTAACACTAACACTAATCAAAACCCTAACCCTAACTCTAATCCTAAAACTAACCCTAACCCTAACCCTAACCCTAACCCTAACCCTAACCATAACCCTAAAACCTAACCCTAACCCTAACCCTAAACCTAACCCTCACCCTAACCCTAACCCTAACCCTAACCCTAACCCAAACCCTAATCGTAACCCTAAACATAACTCAAAACCTAAACCTAACCCTAAACCTAAACCTATCCATAAACCTAACCTAACCCTAACCCTATCCCTAACCCTAACCCAACACCTAACCCTAACCCTAAACCAAACCGTAAACCAAACCCTGACCCTAACCCTAACCCTAACCCTAATCCTAAACCTAATCCTAATCCTAACCCTAAACCAAACCCTAACCCTAAACCTAACCCTAACCCTAGTCCTAACCCTAACCCTAACACTAACCCAAACCCTAAACCTAACACTAACCCAAAACCTAATCCTAACCCTAACCCTAACCCTAAACCTAACCCAAACACAATCCCTAAACTTAACCATAATCGTAACCCTAACTCTAACCCTAATCCTAACCCTAACCCTAACCTTAATCCTAACCCAAACCCTACAGCTAAACCTAATCCTAACCCTAACCCTAACCCAAATCCAAACCCTAACCCTAACCCTAACACACACCCCCACCCTACCCCTAACCCTAACCCAAACCATAACCTTAACCCTAACCCAAACCCTAACCTTAACACTAATCCTAACCCTAACACTAACCCAAATCAAACCTAATCCTAACACTAACCTAAACACTAACCCTAAAACTAACCCTAATCCTAACCCTAACCCTAACCCTAACCCAAACCCTAAACCAAACCCTAACCCTAAACCTAAACCTAACCCTAGTCCTAACCCTAACCCTAACACTAACCCAAACCCTAAACCTAACACTAACCCAAACCCTAATCCTAACTCTAACCCTAACCCTAAACCTAACCCAAACACAAACCCTAAACTTAACCATAATCGTAACCCTAACTCTAACACTAATCCTAACCCTAACCCTAACCTTAACCCTAACCAAAACCCTAAACCTAACCCTAATCCTAACCCTAACCCTAACCATAATCCTAGCCCTAACCCTAACCCTAACCCTAACCCAAACCCTAACCCTCTCTAACCCTAACCCAAATCCTAAACCTAACCCTAAGCCTAAACCTAACTCAAAATCTAACCCTAACCCTAAACCAAACCCTAACCCTAACCCGAACACTAACACAAACCCTAACTCTAAACCTAACCCTAACCCTAACTCTAACCCTAACCCTAAACCAAAAACTAACCCTAACCCAAACCCTAACCGAAACACTAACAATAACCCTAACCCTAACCCTATTCCTAACCATAACACTAACCCAATCCCTAACCCTAACCCTAACCCTAGCCCTAACCCAAACCCAAACCCTAAAACTAAACCTAAACCTAACCCTAACCCAAACCCAAACCCTAACCCTATCCCTAACCCAAAACCACACCGTGAAACTAACCCTAAACCTAATCCCTCACCCCTAACAACAAACGTTAAAACAAACCCTAACCCTAACCCTAACCCAATCCCAAACCCTAAACCTAAACCTAACGCTAATCCAAACACTAAACCTAACGCTAATCCTAACCCTAACCCTAACCCTAAACCTAACCCTATTTCTTACCCTAACCCTAAACCTAACCCTAATCCTAACTCTAACCCTAAACAAAAAACTAACCCGAACCCTAACCCAAACCGTAAACCAAACAATAACACTAAACCTAACCCTAACCCTATTCCTAAACCTAACCCTAAACCTAAACTTAACCCAAACAATAACCCTAACCATAACCCTAAAACCTAAGCCTAACGCTAACCCTAACCCTAACCCTCACGCTAACCCTAACCCTAACCCTAACCCAAACCCTAATCCTAACCCTAAACATAACTCAAAACCTAAACCTAACCCTAAACCTAAACCTATCCATAAACCTAACCTAACCCTAACCCTGTCCCTAACTCTAACCCAACACCTAACCCTAACCCTAACCCAAACCGTAAACCAAACCCTAACCCTAACCCTAACCCTAAACCTAATCCTAATCCTAACCCTAAACCAAACCCTAACCCAAACCCTAACCATAAACCCTAACGCAAAACCTAACACTAACCCTAACCCAAACCCTAACCCTAACCCTAACCCTAACCCAAACCCTAACCCTAACTCTAACACTAACCAAAACCCTAACCCTAACTCTAATCCTAAACCTAACCCTAACCCTAGCCCTAATCCTAAGTCTAACCAGAAACCACACCCCAATCCTAAACCTAACCTTTACCCTAGTCCTAACCTTAACCCTAACCCTAACCCAAACCCTAAACCTAACACTAACCGAAACCATAACCCTAACCCTAACCCTAAACTTAACCCAAACACAAACCCTAAACTTAAACATAATCGTAACCCTATCCCTAACCCTAATCCTAACGCTATCCCTAACCCTAAACCTAACCCAAACCCTAACCCTAACCCTAATCCTAACCTTAACACTAACCCTAACCCAAACCCAACACCTAACACTAACTCTAACCATAACCCAAACCCTAAACCTAACCCTAACCCTAACTCAAACCCTAACCCTAACCCTAACCCTAATACAAAACCTAATCCTAAACCTAACCCTAACCACAACTCAAACCCTAACCATAACCGTAATTCTAACCCGAACCCAAACCATAACCCTAACCCTAAACCTAACCCAAAATCTAAACCTAACCCTAACCCTAACCCTAAACCATACCTTAACCCTAAACCTAACCCCTAATCCCTAACCGCAAACATTAACCCACACCCTAACCCTAACCCTAACCCAAATCCAAACCCTAACCCTAACCCTAACACAAACCCACACCATAACCCTAACCCTAACCCAAACCCTAAACTTAACCCTAACCCAAACCCTAACCTTAACACTAATCCTAACCCTAACTCTAACCCAAATCAAACCTAAACCTAACACTAACCTAAACACTAAGCCTAAAACTAACCCTAATCCTAACCCTAACCCTAACCCTAAACCAAACCCTAAACCAAACCCTAACCCTAAACCTAACCCTAACCCTAGTTCTAACCCTAACCCTAACCCTAACCCAAACCCTAAACCTAACCCTAAACATAACTCAAAACCTAAAACTAACCCTAAACCTAAACCTATCCATAAACCTAACCTAACCCTAACCCTATCCCTAACCCTAACCCAACACCTAACCCTAACCCTAACCCAAACCGTAAACCAAACCCTAACACTAACCCTAACCCTAAACCTAATCCTAATCCTAACCCTAAACCAAACCCTAACCCAAACCCTAACCATAAACCCTAACGCAAACCCTAACACTAACACTAACTCTAACCCTAACCCAAACCCTAACCCTAACCCTAACCCTAACCCAAACCCTAACCCTAACTCTAACACTAACCAAAACCCTAACCCTAACTCTAATCCTAAACCTAACCCTAACCCTAACCCTAACCCTAACCCTAAACCAAACCCTAATCCTAAACCTAACCTTAACCCTAGTCCTAAACTTAACCCTAACCCTAACCCAAACCCTAAACCTAACACTAACCGAAACCATAACCCTAACCCTAACCCTAAACTTAACCCAAACACAAACCCTAAACTTAACCATAATCGTAACCCTAACCCTAACCCTAATCCTAACGCTATCCCTAACCCTAACCCTAACCCAAACCCTAACCCTAACCCTAATCCTAACCTTAACCCTAACCCTAACCCAAACCCAACACCTAACACTAACTCTAACCATAACCCAAACCCTAAACCTAACCCTAACCCTAACTCAAACCCTAACCCTAACCCTAACCTTAATACAAAACCTAACCCTAAACCTAACCCTAACCACAACTCAAACCCTAACCATAACCCTAATTCTAACCCGAACCCAAACCCTAACCCTAACCCTAAACCTAACCCAAAATCTAAACCTAACCCTAACCCTAACCCTAAACCATACCTTAACCCTAAACCTAACCCCTAATCCCTAACCGCAAACATTAACCCACACCCTAACCCTAACCCTAACCCAAATCCAAACCCTAACCCTAACCCTAACACAAACCCACACCATAACCCTAACCCTAACCCAAACCCTAACCTTAACCCTAACCCAAACCCTAACCTTAACACTAATCCTAACCCTAACCCTAACCCTAATCCTAGCCCTAACCCTAACCTTAACCCTAACCCTAACCCAAACCCTAAACCTAACCCTAATCCTAACCCTAACCCTAACCCTAATCCTAGCCCTAATCCTAACCCTAACCCTAACCCAAACCCTAACCCTCTCTAACCCTAACCCAAACCCTAACCCTAACCCTAAGCCTAAACCTAACTCAAAATCTAACCCAAACCCTAACCCTAACCCTAACCCTAACCCGAACCCTAACACAAACCCTAACTCTAAACCTAACCCTAACCCTAATCCTGACCCTGACCCTAGACCAAAAACTAACCCTAACCCAAACCGTAACCCAAATCCTAACTCTAACCCTAACCCTAAACCTATTCCTATCCCTAACCCTAAACCTAACCTTAACCCAAACAATAACCCTAACCATAACCCTAAAACCTAACCCTTACCCTAACCCTAACCCTAACCCTCACGGTAACCCTAACCCTAACACTAACACACACCCTAATCCTAACCCTAAACATAACTCAAAACCTAAACCTAACCCTAACGCTAACCCTAACACTAACCCTAAACCTAACCTTAACCCAAACAATAACCCTAACCATAACCCTAAAACCTAACCCTTACCCTAACCCTAACCCTAACCCTCACGGTAACCCTAACCCTAACACTAACACAAACCCTAATCCTAACCCTAAACATAACTCAAAACCTAAACCTAACCCTAACGCTAACCCTAACACTAACCCTAAACCTAACCCTAACCCTAACCCTAACCCAAACCCTAAACCTAACCCTAATCCTAACCGTAACCCTAAACCTAATCCTAGCCCTAACCCTAACCCTAACCCAAACCCAACCCCTAAACCTAACCCAAAACCTAACCCTAACCCTAACCCTAACCCTAATCCTAACTCTTACCCTAACCCAAAAACTAACCCTAACCCTAATCCAAACCATAAACCAAACCCTAACCCTAAACCTAACCTTAACCCTATTCCTAACCCTAACCCTAAACCTAAACTTAAAGCAAACAATAACCCTAAGCATAACCCTAAAACCTAACCCTAACCCTAACCCTAACCCTAACCCTCACGCTAACCCTAACCCTAACCCTAACCCAAACCCTAATCCTAACCCTAAACATAACTCTAAACGTAACCCTAAACCGAACCCTATCCATAATCCTAACCTAACCCAAACCCTAACCGTAACCCAAAACCAAACCCTAACCCTAAATCTAAACCTAACCCAAAACCTAAACCTAACCCTAACCCAAACACTAACCCAAACACTAACAATAACCCTAACCCTAACTGTATTCCTAACCATAACCCTAACCAAATCCTTAACCCTAACACTAAGCATAACCCTAACCCAAACCCAAACCCTAAAACCAACCCTAAACCTTACCCTAACCCAAACCCAATCCCTAACCCTATCCCTAACCCAAACACACACAGTGAAACTAACCCTAAACCTAATCCCTAACCCCTAACAACAAACGTTAACCCAAACCCTAACCCTAACCCTAACCCAATCCAAACCCTAACCCTAACCTTAACCCTTACCAAAAGCCTAAACCTAACTCTAATCCTGACCCTGACCCTAATCCTAACCCTAACCCTAACCCCAACCCAAACCCTAAAACTAACCCTAATCCTAACTCTAACCCTAACCCTAATCCTAACCCTAACCCTAAACCTAACCCATACCCAATCCCTAACCCTAACCCTAAACCTAAAACAAACCCTAACTCAAAGCCTAACCCTAACCCTAACCCTAAGGCAAACCCTAACCCTAAACCTAACCCTAACCCTTTTGGTAACCCTAACTCTAACCCAAAAAATAAACCTAACCCTAACCCAAACCCTAACCCTAAATCTAACCCCAACCCAAACCCTAACCCTAACCCAAACCGTAACCCGAAACCTAATCCTAACCGTAATCCTATACCTAACCGTAACCCAAAAACTAAACCTAACCCTAACCCTAACCCAAACCCTAACCCTAAAACTAACCGTAACCGAAACCTTAACCCTAACCCTATTCCTAACCCTAACCCTAACCCTAAACTTATCCCAAAAAATAACACAAACTCTAACACTAAACCCTAACCCAAACCCAAACCCTAACCTTAACCCTAACCCTAAATCAAACCCTAACCCTAACTCTAACCCTAACCCTATTCCTAACCATAACCCTAACACAATCCCTAACCCTAACCATAACCCTAGCCCTAACTCAATCCGAAACCCTAAACCTAAACCTAACCCTAATCCAAACACTAAACCTAACGCTAATCCTAACCCTAACCCTAACCCTAAACCTAACCCTATTTCTTACCCTAACCCTAACCCTAAACTTAACCCAAACCCTAACCCTAACCCTAACACTAACCGTATTCCAAACATAACCCTAACCCTAACATTAACCCAAACCCTGAGCCTAACCCTAACCCTAAACCTAACCCTAACCCTAAACCTAAACCTAAACCTAACCGAAACCCAAACTCTAAACTTAACCCTTATCGTAAACCTAACCCTAACCCTAACCCAAACCCTAACCTTAACACTAACCCTAACCCTAACACGAATCCATAACTAAACCTAAACCTAACCCTAACCTAAACACTAACCCTAAACCTAACTCTAACCCTAACCCTAACCGAAACCCTAAGCCTAACCCTAACCCTAATACTAACCCTAACCCTAAACCAAACCCTAACCCTAAACCTAAACCTAACCCTAGTCCTAACCCTAACCCTAACCCTAACCCAAACCCTAAACCTAACACAAACCCAAACCTTAACACTAACCCTAACCCTAACCCTAAACCTAACCCAAACACAAACTCTAAACTTAACCATAATCATAACGCTAACCCTAATCCTAACCGTAACCCTAACCCTAACCAAAACCCTAAACCTATCCGTAATCCTAATCCTAACCCTAACCCTAATCCTAACCGTAACCCTAACCCTAACCCAGTCCTAACACCTAACCCTAACCCTAACCCTATCCCAAACACTAACACTAACCCTAACCCTAACTCAAATCCTAACCCTAACCCTAACCCTAACCCAAACCCTAACGCTCTCTAAACCTAACCCAAAACCTAAACCTAACCCTAACCCTAAACCTAACCCTAAACCAAACCCTAACCCTAAACCTAACCCCTAAACACTAACCGCAGACATTAAACCACACCCTAACCATAACCCTAACCCAAAATCCAAACCCTAACCCTAACCCTAACCCTAACCCTAACCCTAACCCTAACACAAACCCTAACTCTAAACCTAACCCTAACTCTAAACCTAACCCTAACCCTAACTCTAACCCTAAACCTAACCCAAACCCAAACACAAAACTTAACCCTAATCGTAACCCTAACCTTAATCTTAACCCCAACCCAAACCCTAACCTTAACATTAACCCTAACCCTAACACCTACCCAAATCTAATCGTAAACCTAACCCTAAAACAAACCCTAAGCCTAACACTAACCCTAACCCTAACCCTAACCTTAAACCTAACCCTAAACCTAACTCTAACCCTAACCCAAAAACTAACCCAACCCCTAACACAAACCGTAAACCAAACCCTAACCCTAACCCTAACCCTAACCCTATTCCTAACCGTAACCCTAACACTAACCTTAACCCAAACAATAACCCTTAACATAACCCTAAAACCTAACGCTAACCCTAACCCTAACCCTAACCCTCACGCTAACCCTAACCCTAACACTAAGCCAAAGCCTAATCCTAACCCTAAACATAACTCAAAACCTAAACCTAACGCTAAACCTAACCCTATCCATAATCCTAACCTAACCCTAACCCTATCCCTAACCCTAACCCAAAGCCTAAACGGAATCCTAACCCTAAAGCCTAACCCTAAACATAACGGTAACCCAATCCCTAACCCTAACCCTAACCCAAACCCTAACCCTAACTCTAACCCTAACCCAAAACCTAAAACTAACCCTAACCCAAACCCTAACCGAAACCCTAACAATAACCCTAACCCTAACCCAAACCCTAACACTAACTCTAACCCTAACCCAAAACCTAAAACTAACCCTAACCCAAACCCTAACCCAAACCCTAACAATAACCCTAACCCTAACTCTATTCCTAACCATAACCCTAACCCAATTCCTAACCCTAACCCTAACCCTAACCCAAACCCAAACCCAAACCCTAAAACTAAACCTAAACCTAACCCTAACCCAAACCCAAACCCTAACCCTATCACTAACCCAAATCCAAACAGTGAAACTAACCCTAAACCTTATCCCTAACACCTAACTACAAACGTTAACACAAACCCTAATCCTGACACCTACCCAACCCACTCCCTACCCCTAACCCAATCCCTTATCAAAAGCCTAAACCTAACTCTAATCCTAAACCTAACCCTAATCCTAACCATAACCCAAAACCTAACCCAATCCCTAAACCTAACCCTAATCCTAACTCTAACCCTAAACCTAATCCTAACCCTAACCCTAACCGTAAAACATACCCAACCCCTAACCCTAACCCTAACCCTAAAACAAACCCTAACTCAAACCCTAACCCTAAACCTAACCCTAACACAAACCCTAACCCTAAAACTAACCCTATCCCTATTCCTAACCCTAACCCCAACCGAAAGCCTAACCCTAACCCAAACCCTAACCCGAAACCTAAACCTAACCGTAATCCTAAACCTAACCCTAACCCAAAAACTACAACTAACCCTAACCCTAACCCAAACCCTAACCCTAAAACTAACCCTAACCCTAACCCTAACCCTAACCCTAACCCTAACTCAAACCCTAACCCTAACTCTAACCCTAACCCAAAACCTAAACCTAACCCAAACCCTAACAATAACCCAAACCCTAACCCTATTCCTAACCCTAACCCTAACCCTAACCTTTACCCAAACCCTATCCCAAACACTAACCCTAAAATTAACCCTAACCCAAACCCTAACCCAAACCATAACCCTAACCCAAACCCTAACGCTAACACTAACCCTAACCCTAACACAAACCCTGACCCTAACCCTAACCCAAAGCAAAACTCTAACCCTAACTCTAATCCTAACCCTAAACCTAAACCTAATCCTAACCCTAACCCTAACCCTAACCCTAACCCTAACCCTAACCCAAAACCTAAACCAAACCCTAATCCTAACCGTAACCCTAACCCTAATCCTAGCCCTAACCCTAACCCTAACCCAAACCCAACCCCTAACCCCAACCCTAACCCTAACCCAAACCCTAACACTAACCCTAACTCTAACGCTAATCAAACCCTAAACCTAACCCTAATCCTAACCCTAACCCTAACCCAAATACTAACCCTAACCCTAACCTAAAGCGTAAACCAAAACCTAACCCTAACCCTAACCCTAACCCTATTCCTAACCCTAACCCTAACCCTAACCCTAACAGTAACCCTAACCCAAACCCTAATCCTAACCCTGAACATAACTCAAAACCTAAACCTAACCCTAAACCTAACCCTATCCATAATCCTAACCTAACCCTAACCCTATCCCTAACCCTAACCCAAACCCTAATCGTAACCCTAAACATAACTCAAAACCTAAACCTAACCCTAAACCTAAACCTATCCATAAACCTAACACTAACCCTAACCCTAGCCCTAACCCAAACCCAAACCCTAAAACTAAACCTAAATCTAACCCTAACCCAAACCCAAACCCTAACCTTAACACTAACCCTAACCCTAACACTAACCCAAAACTAAACCTAAACCTAACCCTAACCTAACCCAAACCCAAACCCTAACCTTAACACTAACCCTAACCCTAACACTAACCCTAATCCTAACCCTAAACCTAACCCAAACACAAACCCTAAACTACCATAATCGTAACCCTAACCCTAACCCTAATCCTAACCCTAACCCTACCCCTAACCCTAACCAAAAGCCTAAACCTATCCCTAATCCTATTTCTAACCCTAACCCTAATCCTAACCCTAACCCAAACCCTAACGCTCTCTAAACCTAACTCAAAACCTAAACCCAAACCTAACCCTAACCCTAACCCTAAACCAAACCCTAAGCCTAAACTTGACCCCTAACCCCTAACCGCAAACATTAACCCACACCCTAACCCTAACCCTAATCCAAATCCAAACCCTAACCTTAACCCTAACCCTAACCCTATTCCTAACCCTAACCCTAATCCTAACCTTAACCCAAACAATAACCCTAACCATAACCCTAAAACCTAACCCTTACCCTAACCTTAACCATAACCCTCACGGTAACCCTAACCCTAACCCTAACCCAAACCCTAATCCTAACCCTAAACATAACTCAAAACCTAAACCTAACCCTAACCCTAACCCTAACACTAACCCTAAACCTAACCCTAACCCTAACGCTAACCCTAAACCTAACCCAAACCCAAACACAAAACTTAACCCTAATCATAACCCTAACCCTAATCCTAACCCTAACACAAACCCTAAACTTAACATTAACCCTAACCCTAACACTAACCCAAATCTAATCCTAAACCTAACACTAAAACAAACCCTAACTCTAACACTAACCCTAACCCTAGCCCTAACCCTAATCCTAACCCAAACCCTAAACGCAATCCTAAACCTAAAACCTAACCCTAAACATAACCCTAACCCAAACCCTAACCCTAAACCTAACCCAAACCCTAACCCTAAATCTAACCCTAACCCAAAACCTAAAACTCACCCTAATCCAAACCCTAACCCTAACCCAAAATCTAACCCTAAACCTAACCCAAACCCTAACCCTAAACCTAACCCTAACCCTAACCCTAACCCTAACCCAAAACCTAAAACTAACCCTAACCCAAACCCTAACCCAAACACTAACAATAACCCTAAACCTAACTCTATTCCTAACCATAACCCTAACCCAATTCCGAACCCTAACCCTAACCCTAACCCTAACCCTAACCGAAACCCAAACCCTAACCCTATCCCTAACCCAAACCCATACAGTGAAACTAACCCTAAACCTAATCCCTAACCCCTAACAACAAACGTTAACCCAAACCCTAACCCTAACCCTAACCCAATTCAAACCCTAACCCTAACCCTAACCCTTACCAAAAGCCTAAACCTAACACTAATCCTAACTCTAACCCTAAACCTAACCATAACCCTAACCCTAACTCAATCCCTAAACCTAACCCTAATCCTAACTCTAACCCTAACCCTAATCCTAACCCTAACCCTAACCCTAACCCATACCCAACCCCTAACCCTAAACCTAACCCTAAAACAAACCCTAACTCAAACCCTAACCCTAACCCTAACGCAAACCCTAACCCTAAAACTAACCCTAACCCTTTTCCTAACCCTAACCCTAACCCAGAAAATAAACCTAACCCTAACCCAAACCCTAACACTAACCCTAACCCCAACCCAAACCCTAACCCTAACCCAAACAATAACCCAAAACCTAATCCTAACCGTAATCCTAAACCTAACCCTAACCCAAAAACTAAACCTAACCCTAACCCTAACCCAAACCCTAACCCTAAAACTAACCCTAACCCAAACATTAACCCTAACCCTATTCCTAACCCTAAACCTAACCCTAACCTTAACCCAAAACCTAACCCAAACCCTAACCCTAAACCCAAACCCAAAACCTAACCCTAACCTTAACCCTAACCCTAACTCAAACTCTAACCCTAACTCTAACCCTAACCCAAAACCTAAACCTAACCCAAAACCTAACAATAACCCTAACCCTAACCCTATTCGTAACCCTTACCCAAACCCAAAAGCTAACCCTAACCTTAACCCTAACCCTAACTCAAACCCTAACCCTAACTCTAACCCTAACCCAAAACCTAAACCTAACCCAAAACCTAACAATAACCCTAACCCTAACCCTATTCGTAACCCTTACCCTAACCCTAAACTTTACCCAAACCGTATCCCAAACACTAACCCTAAACCTAACCCTAACCCAAACCATAACCCAAACCATAACCCTAACCCAAACCCTAACCCTAACACTAACCCTAACCCTAACACTAACCCTAACCCTAACACTAATCCAAACCCTAACCCTAACCCGAACCCAAAGGAAAACTCTAACCCTAACTCTAATCCTATCCCTAAACCTAAACCTAATCCTAACCCTAACCCTAACCCTAACCCTAACCCTAACCCAAAACCTAAACCAAACCCTAATCCTAACCCTAACCCTAACCCAAATACTAACCCTAACCCTAACCCAAACCGTAAACCAAACCCTAACATTAACCCTAACATTAACCCTATTCCTAACCCTAACCCTAACCCTAACCTTAACCCAAACAATAACCCTAACCATTACCCTAAAACCTAACCCTAACCCTAACCCAAACCCTAATCCTAACCCTAAACATAACTAAAAACCTAAACCTAACCCTAAACCTAACCCTATCCATAATCCTAACCTAGCCCCAACCCTATCCCTAACCCTAAACCGAACCCTAAACGTAATCCTAACACTAAAACCTAACCTTAACATAACCCTAAACCAAACCATAACCCTAACCCTAACCCAAACCCTTACCCTAACTCTAACCCTAACCCAAAACCTAAACCTAACCCTAACCCAAACCCTAACACAAACACTAACAATAACCCTAAGCCTAACCCTATTCCTAACAATAACCCTAACCCAATACCTAACCCTAACCCTAACCCTAGCCCTAACCCAAACCCAAACCCTAAAACTAAACCTAAACCTAACCCTAACACAAAACCAAACACTAACACTATCCCTAAGCCAAAACCACACCGTGAAACTAACCCTAAACTTAATCCCTAACCCCTAACAACAAACGTTAACCCAAATCCTAACCCTAACCCTAACCCAATCCCAAACCCTAAACCTAAACCTAACCCTAATCCAAACACTAAACCTAACGCTAATCCTAACCCTAACCCTAACCCTAAACCTAACCCTATTTCTTACCCTAACCCTAAACCTAACCCTAATCCTAACTCTAACCCTAACCCAAAAACTAACCCTAACCCTAACCCAAACCCTAATCCTAACCCTAACCCTAAACCTATTCCTAACACTAACCCTAAACCTAACCTTAACCCAAACAATAACCCTAACCATAAACCTAAAACCTAACCCTAACCCTAACCCTAACCCTAACCCTAACGATAACCCTAACCCTAACCCTAACCCAAACCCTAATCCTAACCCTAAACATAACTCAAAACCTAAACCTAACACTAAACCTAAACCTATCCATAAACCTAACCTAACCCTAACCCTATCCCTAACCCTAACCCTAACCCTAACCTTAACCCAAACAATAACCCTAACCATAACCCTAAAAGCTAACCCTTACCCTAACCCTAACCCTAACGCAAACCCTAACCCTAAAACTAACCCTAACCCTTTTCCTAACCCTAACCTTAACCCAGAAAATAAACCTAACCCTAACCCAAACCCTTACCCTAACCCTAACCCCAACCCAAACCCTAACCCTAACCCAAACAATAACCCGAAACCTAATCCTAACCGTAACCCTAAAACTAACCCTAACCCAAAACTAAACCTAACCCTAACCCTAACCCAAACCCTAACCCTAAAACTAACCCTAACCCAAACATTAACCCTAACCCTATTCCTAACCCTAAACCTAACCCTAACCTTAAACCAAAACCTAACCCAAACCCTAACCCTAAACCCAAACCCAAAACCTAACCCTAACCTTAACCCTAACCCTAACTCAAACCCTAACCCTAACTCTAACCCTAAACCAAAACCTAAACCTAACCCAAAACCTAACCCTATCCATAATCCTAACCTAGCCCTAACCCTATCCCTAACCCTAAACCAAACCCTAAACGTAATCCTAACTCTAAAACCTAACCCTAAACATAACCCTAAACCAAAGCCTAACCCTAACCCTAACCCAAACCCTTACCCTAAATCTAACCCTAACCCAAAACCTAAACCTAACCCTAACCCAAACCCTAACCAAAACACTAACAATAACCCTAAAACTAACCCTATTCCTAACAATAACCCTAACCCAATACCTAACCCTAACCCTAACCCTAACCATAACCCAAACCCAAACCCTAAAACTAAACCTAAACCTAACCCTAACACAAAACCAAACACCAACCCTATCCCTAACCCAAGACCACACCGTGAAACTAACCCTAAACTTAATCCCTAACCCCTAAAAACAAACGTTAACCCAAATCCTAACCCTAACCCTAACCCAATCCCAAACCCTAAACCTAAACCTAACCCTAATCCAAACACTAAACCTAACGCTAATCCTAACCCTAACCCTAACCCTAAACCTAACCTTAACCCAAACAATAACCCTAACCATAACCCTAAAACCTAACCCTAACCCTAACCCTAACCCTAACCCTCACGCTAACCCTAACCGTAACCCTAACCCAAATCCTAATCCTAACCCTAAACATAACTCAAAACCTAAACCTAACCCTAAACCTAAACCTATCCATAAACCTAACCTAACCCTAACCCTATCCCTAACCCTAACCCTAACCCTATCCCTCACCCTCACCCTACCCCAAGGCGTACACCACCCCCTAACCCTAACCCTAACCCTAAACCTCACCCTGATCCTAACCCTAAACCAAACCCTAACCCAAACCCTAACCATAAAACCTCACGCAAACCCTAACACTAACCCTAACTCTAAACCTAACCCAAACCCTAACCCTAACCCTAACCCTAACCCAAACCCTAAACCTAACTCTAACACTAACCAAAACCCTAACCCTAACTCTAATCCTAAACCTAACCCTAACCCTAACCCTAACACTAACCCTAATCCTAAACCAAACCCTAACCCTAAACCTAACCTTAACCTTAGTCCTAACCCTAACCCTAACCCTAAACCAAACCCTAAACCTAACACTAACCGAAACCATAACCCTAACCCTAACCCTAAACCTAACCCAAACACAAACCCTAAACTTAACCATAATCGTAACCCTAACCCTAACCCTAATCCTAACGCTATCCCTAACCCTAACCCTAACCCAAACCCTAACCCTAACCCTAATCCTAACCTTAACCCTAACCCTAACCCAAACCCAACACCTAACCCTAACTCTAACCATAACCCAAACCCTAAACCTAACCCTAACTCTAACTCAAACCCTAACCCTAACCCTAACCCTAATACAAAACCTAACCCTAAACCTAACCCTAACCACAACTCAAACCCTAACCATAATCCTAATTCTAACCCGAACCCAAACCCTAACAGTAACCCTAAACCTAACCCAAAATTTAAACCTAACACTAAACCTAACCCTAACCCTAAACCAAACCCTAACCCTAAACCTAACCCCTAACCCCTAACCGCAAACATTAGCCCACACCCGAACCCTAACACTAACCCAAATCCAAACCCTAACCCTAACCCTAACCCAAACCCACACCATAACCCTAACCCTAACCCAAACCCTAAACTTAACCCTAACCCAAACCCTAACCTTAACACTAATCCTAACCCTAACACTAACCCAAATCAAACCTAAACCTAACACTAACCTAAACACTAACCCTAAAACTAACCCTAATCCTAACCCTAACCCTAACCCTAACCCAAACCCTAAACCAAACCCTAACCCTAAACCTAACCCTAACCCTAGTCCTACCCTTAACCCTAACTCTAGCCCAAAGCCTAAACCTAACATAACCCAAAACCTAATCCTAACCCTAACCCTACCCCTAAACCTAACCCAAACACAAACCCTAAACTTAACCATAATCGTAACCCTAACTCTAACCCTAATCCTAACCCTAACCCTAACCTTAACCCTAACCCAAACCCTAAAGCTAACCCTAATCCTAACCCTAACCCTAACCCTAATCCTAGCCCTAACTCTAACCCTAACCCAAACCCTAACCCTCTCTAACCCTAACCCAAACCCTAACCCTAACCCTAAGCCTAAACCTAACCCCAAATCTAACCCTAACCCTAACCCGAACCCGAACCCGAACACTAACACAAACCCTAACTCTAAACCTAACCCTAACCCTAATCCTAACCCTAACCCTAAAACAAAAACTAACCCTAACCCAAACCGTAAACGAAACCCTAACTCTAACCCTAAACCTAAACCTATTCCTAACCCTAACCCTAAACCTAACCTTAACCCAAACAATAACCCTAACCATAACCCTAAAACCTAACCCTTACCCTAACCCTAACCCTAACCCTCACGGTAACCCTAACCCTAACCCTAACCCAAACCCTAATCCTAACCTTAACCCAAACAATAACCCTAACCCAAACCCTATTCCTAACCATAACCCTAACCCAATCCCTAACCCTAACCCTAACCCTAGCCCTAACCCAAACCCAAACCCTAAAACTAAACCTAAATCTTACCCTAACCCAAACCCAAACCCTAACCTTAACACTAACCCTAACCCTAACACTAACCCAAAACTAAACCTAAACCTAACCCTAACCTAACCCAAACCCAAACCCAAACCTTAACACTAACCCTAACCCAATCCCTAACCCTAACCCTAACCCTAGCCCTAACCCAAACCCAAACCCTAAAACTAAACCTAAATCTAACCCTAACCCAAACCCAAACCCTAACCTTAACACTAACCCTAACCCTAACACTAACCCAAAACTAAACCTAAACCTAACCCTAACCTAACCCAAACCCAAACCCTAACCTTAACACTAACCCTAACCCTAACACTAACCCTAATCCTAACCCTAACCCTAACCCTAATCCTAGCCCTAACCCTAACCCTAATCCTAACCCAAACCCTAACCCTCTCTAACCCTAACCAAACCCTAACCCTAACCCTAAGCCTAAACCTAACTCAAAATCTAACCCTAACCCTAACCCTAACCCTAACCCGAACCCGAACACTAACACAAACCCTAACTCTAAACCTAACCCTAACCCTAATCCTAACCCTAACCCTAAAACAAAAACTAACCCTAACCCAAACAGTAAACGAAACCCTAACTCTAACCCTAAACCTAAACCTATTCCTAACCCTAACCCTAAACCTAACCTTAACCCAAACAATAACCCTAACCATAACCCTAAAACCTAACCCTTACCCTAACCCTAACCCTAACCCTCACGGTAACCCTAACCCTAACCCTAATCCTAACCCTAACCCTACCCCTAACCCTAACCAAAAGCCTAAACCTATCCCTAATCCTAATCCTAACCCTAACCCTAATCCTAACCCTAACCCAAACCCTAACGCTCTCTAAACCTAACTCAAAACCTAAATCCAAACCTAACCCTAACCCTAACCCTAAACCAAACCCTAAACCTAAACCTAACCCCTAACCCCTAACCGCAAACATTAACCCACACCCTAACCCTAACCCTAACCCAAGTCCAAACCCTAACCCTAACCCTATTCCTAACCCTACCCCTAATCCTAACCTTAACCCAAACAATAACCCTAACCATAACCCTAAAACCTAACCCTTACCCTAAACTTAACCTTAACCCTCACGGTAACCCTAACCCTAACCCTAACCCAAACCCTAATCCTAACCCTAAACATAACTCAAAACCTAAACCTAACCCTAACCCTAACCCTAACACTAACCCTAAACCTAACCCTAACCCTAACGCGAACCCTAAACCTAACCCAAACCCAAACACAAAACTTAACCCTAATCGTAACCCTAACCCTAATCCTAACCCTAACCCAAACTCTAAACTTAACATTAACCCTAACCCTAACACTAACCCAAATCTAATCCTAAACCTAACATTAAAACAAACCCTAACTCTAACACTAACCCTAACCCTAAACCTAACCCTAATCCTAACTCTAAACCTAACCCAAAAACTAACCCTAACCCTAACACAAACCGTAACCAAACCCTAACCCTAACACTAACCCTAACCCTAATCCTCACGGAAACCCTAACCCTAACCCTAACCCAAAGCCTAATCCTAACCCTAAACATAACACAAAACCTAAACCTAACCTAACGCTAAACCTAACCCTGTCCATAATCCTAACCTAAACCTAACCCTATCCCTAAACCTAACCCAAACCCTAAACGCAATCCTAAACCTAAAACCCAACCCTAAACATAACCCTAACCGAAACCCTAACCCTAAACCTAACCCAAACCCTAACCCTAACTCTAACCCTAACCCAAAACCTAAAACTAACCCTAATCCAAACCCTAACCCTAAACCTAACCCTAACCCAAACCCTAACCCTAAACCTAACCCAAACCCTAACCCTAAACCTAACCCTAACCCTAACCCTAACCCAAACCCTAACCCGAAACCTAACCCAAACCCTAACGCTAACTCTAACCCTAACCCAAAACCTAAAACTAACCCTAACCCAAACCCTAACCCAAACACTAACAATAACCCTAACCTTAACTCTATTCCTAACCATAACCCTAACCCAATTCCGAACCCTAACCCTAACCCTAACCCTAACCGAAACCCAAACCCTAACCCTATCCCTAACCCAAACCCATACAGTGAAACTAACCCTAAACCTAATCCCTAACCCCTAACAACAAACGTTAACCCAAACCCTAACCCTAACCCTAACCCAATTCAAACCCTAACCCTAACCCTAACCCTTACCAAAAGCCTAAACCTAACACTAATCCTAACTCTAACCCTAAACCTAACCATAACCCTAAACCTAACCCAATCCCTAAACCTAACCCTAATCCTAACTCTAACCCTAACCCTAATCCTAACTCTAACCCTAACCCTAATCCTAACCCTAACCCTAACCCTAACCCTAACCCATACCCAACCCCTAACCCTAAACCTAACCCTAAAACAAACCCTAACTCAAAACCTAACCCTAACCCTAACGCAAACCCTAACCCTAAAACTAACCCTAACCCTTTTCCTAACCCTAACCCTTACCCAGAAAATAAACCTAACCTTAACCCAAACCCTAACACTAACCCTAACCCCAACCCAAACCCTAACCCTAACCCAAACAATAACCCGAAACCTAATCCTAACCGTAATCCTAAACCTAACCCTAACCCAAAAACTAAACCTAACCCTAACCCTAACCCAAACCCTAACCCTAAAACTAACCCTAACCCAAACATTAACCCTAACCCTATTCCTAACCCTAAACCTAACCCTAACCTTAACCCAAAACCTAACCCAAACCCTAACCCTAAACCCAAACCCAAAACCTAACCCTAACCTTAACCCTAACCCTAACTCAAACCCTAACCCTAACCTAACCCAAACCCAAACCCAAACCTTAACACTAACCCTAACCCAATCCCTAACCCTAACCCTAACCCTAGCCCTAACCCAAACCCAAACCCTAAAACTAAACCTAAATCTAACCCTAAGCCAAACCCAAACCCTAACCTTAACACTAACCCTAACCCTAACACTAACCCAAAACTAAACCTAAACCTAACCCTAACCTAACCCAAACCCAAACCCTAACCTTAACACTAACCCTAACCCTAACACTAACCCTAATCCTAACCCTAACCCTAACCCTAATGCTAGCCCTAACCCTAACCCTAACCCTAACCCAAACCCTAACCCTCTCTAACCCTAACCAAACCCTAACCCTAACCCTAAGCCTAAACCTAACTCAAAATCTAACCCTAACCCTAACCCTAACCCAAACCCTAACCCGAACCCTAACACCAACCCTAACACTAAACCTAACCCTAACCCTAACCCTAACCCTAACCCGAACCCGAACACTAACACAAACCCTAACTCTAAACCTAACCCTAACCCTAATCCTAACCCTAACCCTAAAACAAAAACTAACCCTAACCCAAACAGTAAACGAAACCCTAACTCTAACCCTAAACCTAAACCTATTCCTAACCCTACCCCTAAACCTAACCTTAACCCAAACAATAACCCTAACCATAACCCTAAAACCTAACCCTTACCCTAACCCTAACCCTAACCCTCACGGTAACCCTAACCCTAACCCTAATCCTAACCCTAACCCTACCCCTAACCCTAACCAAAAGCCTAAACCTATCCCTAATCCTAATCCTAACCCTAACCCTAATCCTAACCCTAACCCAAACCCTAACGCTCTCTAAACCTAACTCAAAACCTAAATCCAAACCTAACCCTAACCCTAACCCTAAACCAAACCCTAAACCTAAACCTAACCCCTAACCCCTAACCGTAAACATTAACCCACACCCTAACCCTAACCCTAACCCAAGTCCAAACCCTAACCCTAACCCTATTCCTAACCCTACCCCTAATCCTAACCTTAACCCAAACAATAACCCTAACCATAACCCTAAAACCTAACCCTTACCCTAAACTTAACCTTAACCCTCACGGTAACCCTAACCCTAACCCTAACCCAAACCCTAATCCTAACCCTAAACATAACTCAAAACCTAAACCTTACCCTAACCCTAACCCTAACACTAACCCTAAACCTAACCCTAACCCTAACGCGAACCCTAAACCTAACCCAAACCCAAACACAAAACTTAACCCTAATCGTAACCCTAACCCTAATCCTAACCCTAACCCAAACTCTAAACTTAACATTAACCCTAACCCTAACACTAACCCAAATCTAATCCTAAACCTAACATTAAAACAAACCCTAACTCTAACACTAACCCTAACCCTAAACCTAACCCTAATCCTAACTCTAAACCTAACCCAAAAACAAACCCTAACCCTAACACAAACCGTAACCAAACCCTAACCCTAACACTTACCCTAACCCTAATCCTCACGCAAACCCTAACCCTAACCCTAACCCAAAGCCTAATCCTAACCCTAAACATAACACAAAACCTAAACCTAACCTAACGCTAAACCTAACCCTATCCATAATCCTAACCTAAACCTAACCCTATCCCTAAACCTAACCCAAACCCTAAACGCAATCCTAAACCTAAAACCCAACCCTAAACATAACCCTAACCGAAACCCTAACCCTAAACCTAACCCAAACCCTAACCCTAACTCTTACCCTAACCCAAAACCTAAAACTAACCCTAATCCAACCCCTAACCCTAAACCTAACCGTAACCCAAACCCTAACCCTAAACCTAACCCAAACCCTAACCCTAAACCTAACCCTAACCCTAACCCTAACCCAAACCCTAACCCGAAACCTAACCCAAACCCTAACGCTAACTCTAACCCTAACCCAAAACCTAAAACTAACCCTAACCCAAACCCTAACCCAAACACTAACAATAACCCTAACCTTAACTCTATTCCTAACCATAACCCTAACCCAATTCCGAACCCTAACCCTAACCCTAACCCTAACCCTAACCGAAACCCAAACCCTAACCCTATCCCTAACCCAAACCCATACAGTGAAACTAACCCTAAACCTAATCCCTAACCCCTAACAACAAACGTTAACCCAAACCCTAACCCTAACCCTAACCCAATTCAAACCCTAACCCTAACCCTAACCCTTACCAAAAGCCTAAACCTAACACTAATCCTAACTCTAACCCTAAACCTAACCATAACCCTAAACCTAACCCAATCCCTAAACCTAACCCTAATCCTAACTCTAACCATAACCCTAATCCTAACTCTAACCCTAACCCTAATCCTAACCCTAACCCTAACCCTAACCCTAACCCATACCCAACCCCTAACCCTAAACCTAACCCTAAAACAAACCCTAACTCAAAACCTAACCCTAACCCTAACGCAAACCCTAACCCTAAAACTAACCCTAACCCTTTTCCTATCCCTAACGCTAACCCAGAAAATAAACCCAGCCTTAACCCAACCCATAACACTAACCCTAACCCCACCCCAAACCCTAACCCTAACACAAACAATAACCCGAAACCTAATCCTAACCGTAATTCTAAACCTAACCCTAAGCCAAAAACTAAACCTAACCCTAACCCTAACCCAAACCCTAACCCTAAAACTAACCCTAACACAAACATTAACCCTAACCCTATTCCTAACCCTAAACCTAACGCTAACCTTAACCCAAAACCTAACCAAAACCCTAACCCTAAACCCAAACCCAAAACCTAACCCTAACCTTAACCCTAACCCTAACTCAAACCCTAACCCTAACTCTAACCCTAACCCAAAACCTAAACCTAACACAAAACCTAACAATAACCCTAACCCTAACCCTATTCGTAACCCTTACCCTAACCCTAAACTTTACCCAAACCGTATCCCAAACACTAACCCTAAACCTAACCCTAACCCAAACCCTAACCCAAACCATAACCCTAACCCAAACCCTAACCCTAACACTAACCCTAACCCTAACACTAACCCTAACCCTAACACTAATCCAAACCCTAACCCTAACCCGAACCCAAAGGAAAACTCTAACCCTAACTCTAATCCTATCCCTAAACCTAAACCTAATCCTAACCCTAACCCTAACCCTAACCCTAACCCTAACCCAAAACCTAAACCAAACCCTAATCCTAACCCTAACCCTAACCCAAATACTAACCCTAACCCTAACCCAAACCGTAAACCAAACCCTAACATTAACCCTAACCCTAACCCTATTCCTAACCCTAACCCTAACCCTAACCTTAACCCAAACAATAACCGTAACCATTACCCTAAAACCTAACCCTAACCCTAAGCCTAACCCTAACCCTCACGCTAACCCTAACCCTAACCCTAACCCAAACCCTAATCCTAACCCTAAACATAACTAAAAACCTAAACCTAACCCTAAACCTAACCCTGTCCATAATCCTAACCTAGCCCTAACCCTATCCCTAACCCTAAACCAAACCCTAAACGTAATCCTAACTCTAAAACCTAACCTTAACATAACCCTAAACCAAACCCTAACCCTAACCCTAACCCAAACCCTTACCCTAACTCTAACCCTAACCCAAAACCTAAACCTAACCCTAACCCAAACCCTAACCCAAACACTAACAATAACCCTAAACCTAACCCTATACCTAACAATAACCCTAACCCAATACCTAACCCTAACCCTAACCCTAGCCCTAACCCAAACCCAAACCCTAAAACTAAACCTAAACCTAACCCTAACACAAAACCAAACACTAACACTATCCCTAAGCCAAAACCACACCGTGAAACTAACCCTAAACTTGATCCCTAACCCCTAACAACAAACGTTAACCCAAATCCTAACCCTAACCCTAACCCAATCCCAAACCCTAAACCTAAACCTAACCGTAATCCAAACACTAAACCAAACGCTAATCCTAACCCTAAGCCTAACCCTAAACCTCACCCTATTTCTTACCCTACCCCTAAACCTAACCTAATCCTAACTCTAACCCTACCCCAAAAACTAACCCTAACCCTAACCCAAACCCTAACCCTAAACGTAACCCTTACCCAAAATCTAACCCTAAACCTAACCCAAACTCTAACCCTAACCCAAAAACTAACCCTAACCCTAACCCAAACCCTAATCCTAACCCTAACCCTAAACCTATTCCTAACACTAACCCTAAACCTAACCTTAACCCAAACAATAACCCTAACCATAACCCTAAAACCTAACCCTAACCCTAACCCTAACCCTAACCCTCACGATAACCCTAACCCTAACCCTAACCCAAACCCTAATCCTAACCCTAAACATAACTCAAAACCTAAACCTAACCCTAAACCTAAACCTATCCATAAACCTAACCTAACCCTAACCCTATCCCTAACCCTAACCCTAACCCTAACCTTAACCCAAACAATAACCCTAACAATAACCCTAAAAGCTAACCCTTACCCTAACGCAAACCCTAACCCTAAAACTAACCCTAACCCTTTTCCTAACCCTAACCTTAACCCAGAAAATAAACCTAACCTTAACCCAAACCCTAACCCTAATCCTAACTCCAACCCAAACCCTAACCCTAACCCAAACAATAACCCGAAACCTAATCTTAACCATAACCCTAAAACTAACCCTAACCCAAAAACTAAACCTAACCCTAACCCTAACCCAAACCCTAACCCTAAAACTAACCCTAACCCAAACATTAACCCTAACCCTATTCCTAACCCTAAACCTAACCCTAACCTTAAACCAAAACCTAACCCAAACCCTAACCCTAAACCCAAACCCAAAACCTAACCCTAACCTTAACCCTAACCCTAACTCAAACCCTAACCCTAACTCTAACCCTAAACCAAAACCTAAACCTAACCCAAAACCTAACAATAACCCTAACCCTAACCCTATTCCTAACCCTAACCCTAACCCTAAACTTTACCCAAACCGTATCCCAAACACTAACCCTAAACCTAACCCTAACCCAAACCCTAACCCAAACCATAACCCTAACTCAAACCCTAACCCTAACACTAACCCTAACCCTAACACTAACCCTAACCCTAACACTAACCCAAACCCTAACCCTAACCCTAACCCAAAGCAAAACTCTAACCCTAACTCTAATCCTAACCCTAAACCTAACCCTAATCCTAACCCTAACCCTAACCCTAACCCTAAACCAAAACCTAAACCAAACCCTAATCCTAACCCTAACCCTAACCCAAATACTAACCCAAACCCTAACCCAAACCGTAAACCAAACCCTAACATTAACCCTAACCCTAACCCTATTCCTAACCCTAACCCTAACCCTAAACTTAACCCAAACAATAACCCTAACCATTACCCTAAAACCTTACCCTAACCCTAAGCCTAACCCTAACCCTCACGCTAACCCTAACCCTAACCCTAACCCAAACCCTAATCCTAACCCTAAACATAACTAAAAACCTGAACCTAACCCTAAACCTAACCCTATCCATAATCCTAACCTAGCCCTAACCCTATCCCTAACCCTAAACCAAACCCTAAACGTAATCCTAACTCTAAAACCTAACCCTAAACATAACCCTAAACCAAAGCCTAACCCTAACCCTAACCCAAACCCTTACCCTAACTCTAACCCTAACCCAAAACCTAAACCTAACCGTAACCCAAACCCTAACCCAAACAATAACAATAACCCTAAAACTAACCCTATTCCTAACAATAACCCTAAACCAATACCTAACCCTAACCCTAACCCTAGCCATAACCCAAACCCAAACCCTAAAACTAAACCTAAACCTAACCCTAACACAAAACCAAACACTAACCCTATCCCTAACCCAAAACCACACCGTGAAACTAACCCTAAACTTAATCCCTAACCCCTAACAACAAACATTAACCCAAATCCTAACCCTAACCCTAACCCAATCCCAAACCCTAAACCTAAACCTAACCCTAATCCAAACACTAAACCTAACGCTAATCCTAACCCTAACCCTAACCCTAAACCTAACCCTATTTCTTACCCTTACCCTAAACCTAACCCTAATCCTAACCCTAACCCTAACCCAAAAACTAACCCTAACCCTAACCCAAACCGTAAACCAAACCCTAACACTAAGCCTAACCCTAAACCTATTCCTAACCCTAACCCTAAACCTAACATTAACCCAAACAATAACCCTAACCATAACCCTAAAACCTAATCCTAACCCTAACCCTAACCCTAACCCTCACGCTAACCCTAACCCTAACCCTAACCCAAACCCTAATCCTAACCCTAAACATAACTCAAAACCTAAACCTAACCCTAAACCTAAACCTATCCATAAACCTAACCTAACCCTAACCCTATCCCTAACCCTAACCCTAACCCTAACCCTAACCCTAACCCTAACCCAAGCCGTAAACCAAACCCTAACCCTAACCCTAACCCTAAACCAAACCCTAAACCTAACACTAACCGAAACCATAACCCTAACCATAACCCTAAACCTAACCCAAACACAAACCCTAAACTTAACCATAATCGTAACCCTAACCCTAACCCTAATCCTAACGCTATCCCTAACCCTAACCCTAACCCAAACCCTAACCCTAACCCTAATCCTAACCTTAACCCTAACCCTAACCCAAACCCAACGCCTAACCCTAACTCTAACTCAAAACCTAAGCCTAAGCCTAACCCTAATACAAAGCCTAACCCTAAACCTAACCCTAACCACAACTCATACCCTAACCATAACCCTAATTCTAACCCGAACCCAAACCCTAACCCTAAACCTAACCCAAAATTTAAACCTAACACTAAACCTAACCCTAACCCTAAACCAAACCCTAACCCTAAACCTAACCCCTAACCCCTAACCGCAAACATTAACCCACACCCTAACCCTAACACTAACCCAAATCCAAACCCTAACCCAAACCCTAACCCAAACCTACACCATAACCCTAACCCTAACCCAAAACCTAACCTTAACCCTAACCCAAACCCTAACCTTAACACTAATCCTAACCCTAACACTAACCCAAATCAAACCTAAACCTAACACTAACCTAAACACTAACACTAAAACTAACCCTAATCCTAACCCTAACCCTAACCCAAACCCTAAACCAAACCCTAACCCAAACCCTAACCCTAACAATAGTCCTAACCCTAACCCTAACCCTAACCCAAACCCTAAACCTAACACTAACCCAAAACCTAATCCTAACCCTAACCCTAACCCTAAACCTAACCCAAACACAAACCCTAAACTTAACCATAATCGTAACCCTAACTCTAACCCTAATCCTAACCCTAACCCTAACCTTAACCGTAACCCAAACCCTAAAGCTAACCCTAATCCTAACCCTAACCCTTACCCTAATCCTAGCCCTAACCCTAACCCTAACCCTAACCCAAACCCTAACCCTCTCTAACCCTAACCCAAACCCTAACCCTAACCCTAAACCTAAACCTAACTCAAAATCTAACCCTAACCCTAACCCTAACCCGAACCCGAACCCTAACACAAACCCTAACTCTAAACCTAACCCTAACCCTAATCCTAACCCTAACCCTAAAACAAAAACTAACCCTAACCCAAACCGTAAACGAAACCCTAACTCTAACCCTAAACCTAAACCTATTCCTAACCCTAACCCTAAACCTAACCTTAACCCAAACAATAACCCTAACCATAACCCTAAAACCTAACCCTTACCCTAACCCTAACCCTAACCCTCACGGTAACCGTAACCCTAACCCTAACCCAAACCCTAATCCTAACCTTAAACATAACTCAAAACCTAAACCTAACCCTAACGCTAACCCTAACACTAACCCTAAACCTAACCCTAACCCTAACGCTAACCCTAAACCTAACCCAAAACCAAACTCAAAACTTAACACTAATCGTAACCCTCACCCTAATCCTAACCCTATCCCAAACCCTAAACTTAACATTAACCCTAACCCTAACACTAACCCAAATCTAATCCTAAACCTAACCCTAAAACAAACCCTAACCCTAAGACTAACCCTAACCCTAACCCTAACCCAAACCCTAACCCTAACCCTAACCCTAACCCAAACCAAAACCCTAACCCTAACTCTAATCCTAAACCTAAACCTAACCCTAACCCTAACCCAAACCGTAAACCAAACCCTAACCCTAAACCTAACCCTAACCCTATTCCTAACCCTAACCCTAAACCTAACCTTAACCCAAACAATAACCCTAAGCATAACCCTAAAACCTAACCCTAACCCTAACCCTAACCCTAACCCTCACGCTAACTCTAACCCTAACCCTAACCCAAACCCTAATCCTAACCCTAAACATAACTCTAAACCTAACCCTAAACCTAACCCTATCCATAATCCTAACCTAACCCAAACCCTAAACGTAACCCTAACCCAAACCCTAACCCTAACTCTGAACCTAACCCAAAACCTAAACCTAACCCTAACCCAAACCCTAACCCAAACACTAACAATAACCCAAACCCTAACTCTATTCCTAACCATCATCCTAACCAAATCCTTAACCCTAACACTAACCCTAACCCTAACCCAAAACCAAACCCTAAAACTAAACCTAAACCTAACCCTAACCCAAACCCAAACCCTAACCCTATCCCTAACCCAAACCCACACAGTAAAACTGACCCTAAACCTAATCCCTAAATCCTAACAACAAACGTTAACCCAAACCCTAACCCTAACCCTAACCCAATCCAAACCCTACCCATTACCCTAACCCTTACCAAAAGCCTAAACCTAACTCTAATCCTAACCCTAACCCTAATCCTAACCATAACCCTAACCCTAACCCAAACCCTAAAACTAACCCTAATCCTAACTCTAACCCTAACCCTAATCCTAACCGTAACCCTAACCCTAACCCATACCCAACCCCTAACCCTAACCCTAACCCTAAAACAAACCCTAACTAAAACCCTAACCCTAACCCTAACCCTAACGCAAACCCTAACCCTAATCCTAACCCTAACCCTTTTCCTAACCCTAACCCTAACCCAAAAAATAAACCTAACCCTAACCCAAACCCTAACCCTAAACTTAACCCTAACCCAAACCCTAACCCTAACCTGAAACCTAATCCTAACCGTAATCCTAAACCTCACCCTAACCAAAAAACTAAACCTAACCCTTACCCTAACCCAAACCCTAACCCTAAAACTAACCCTAACCCAAACCTTAACCCTAACCCTATTCCTAACCCTAACCTAACCCTAACCCTAACCCTAACCCTAACCCTAACCCTATTCCTAACCCTAACCCTAACCCTAACCTTAACCCAAAACCTAACACAAACCCTAACCCTAAACCCTAACCCAAACCCAAACCCTAACCTTAACCCTAACCCAAACTCAAACCCTAACCCTAACTCTAACCCTAACCCTATTCCTAACCATAACCCTAACCCAATCCCTAACCCTAACCCTAACCCTAGCCCTAACCCAATCCGAAACCCTAAACCTAACCCTAACCCTAATCCAAACACGAAACCTAACGCTAATCCTAACCCTAACCCTAACTCTAAACCTAACCCTATTTTTAACCCTAACCCTAACCCTAAAATTAACCCAAACCATAACCCTAAACCTAACCGTAAACTTAACCCTAACCCTAACCCTAACCTTTACCCAAACCCTATCCCAAACACTAACCCTAAACCTAACCCTAACCCAAACCCTAACCCAAACCCTAACCCTAACAATAACCCTAACCCTAACACTAACCCTAACCCTAACACTAACCCAAAACTTAACCCTAACCCTAACCCAAAGCAAAACTCTAACCCTAACTCTAATCCTAACCCTAACCCTAACCCTAACCCTAACCCTAATCCTAACCCAAAACCTAAATCAAACCCTAATCCTAACCGTAACCCTAACCCTAATCCTAGCCCTAACCCTAACCCTAACCCAAACCCAACCCCTAACCCTACCTTAACCCAAACCCTAACCCTAAACCTAACCCTAACCCTAATCAAACCCTAAACCTAACCCTAATCCTAACCCTAACCCTAACCCAAATACTAACCCTAACCCTAACCCAAACCGTAAACCAAACCCTAACCCTAACCCTAACCCTAACCCTATTCCTAAACCTAATCCTAACCCTAACCTTAACCCAAACAATAACCCTAACCATAACCCTAAAACCTAACCCTAACCCTAACACAAACTCTAATTCTAACCCTAAACATAACTCAAAACCTAAACCTAACCCTAAACCTAACCCTATCCATAATCCTAACCTAACCCTAACCCTATCCCTAACCCTAAACCAAACCCTAAACGTAATCCTAACTCTAAAACCTAACCCTAAAAATAACCCTAAACCAAACCCTAATCCTAACCCTAACCCAAACCCTAAACCTAACCTAACCCAAACCCTAACCCAAACACTAATAATAACCCTAACCCTAACCCTATTCCTAACCATAACCCTAACCCAATCCCTAACCCTAACCCTAAACCTTGCCCTAACCCAAACCCAATCCCTAAAACTAAAATTAAACCTAACCCTAACCCAAACCCAAACCCTAACCCTATCCCTAACCCAAAACCACACCATGAAACTAACCCTAAACCTAATCCCTAACCCCTAACAACAAATGTTAACCCAAATCCTAACCCTAACCCTAACCCAATCCCAAACCCTAAACCTAAACCTAACCCTAATCCAAACACTAAACCTAACGCTAATCCTAACCCTAACCCTAAGCCTAAACCTAACCCTATTTCTTACCCTAACCCTAACCCTAACCCTGATCCTAACTCTAACCCTAAACAAAAAACTAACCCGAACCCTAACCCAAACCGTAAACCAAACCCTAACCCTAACCCTAACCCTAACCCAAACCCTAATCTAACCCTAAACCTAACCCTAACTCAAACCCTAACTCTGACACTAACCCAAACCCTAACCCTAACCCTAACCCAAACCATAACCCAAATAATAACACTAATCCTACCCTAACCCTAACTCTCATCCTTATCCTAACCTTACCCCTAACCTTAACCTTAACCCTAACCCTAATTCTAACCCTAACCCTAACCCTAACCCTAACCCTAACCCTAACCCTAACCCTAACCATAATCTTAACACTAACCATAACCCTAATACTAACCCAGATTCAAACCTAACCCTAACCCAAACCCTAACCCTAACCCTAACCGTAACCCTAACCGTAACCCTAATCCTAACCCTAACCCTAACCCTAACCCTAACCAAAACCCTAACCCTAACCCTAACCCAAACCCTAACCCTAACCCTAACTCTAATCCTAACCCTAATGCTAACCCTAAACCTAAATCAAAATCAAACCAAAAACCTAAACATAACCCTAAAACAAACCCTAACCCTAACCCAAAACCTAACCCAAAACATAACCCAAACCGAAAACCTAACCCTAACCCTAACTCTAACCCTAAACCCTAACCCTAACCATAACCCAAACCTAAATCCAAACCCTAACCCTAATCCTAACCCTAACCCTAAGCCTAAACCTAACCGTATTTCTTACCCTAACCCTAACCCTAACCCTGATCCTAACTCTAACCCTAACCCCAAAACTAACCCTAACCCTAACCCAAACCGTAAACCAAACCCTAACCCTAAACCTAACCCTAACCCTATTCCTAAACCTAACCCTAAACCTAACCTTAACCCAAACAATAACCCTAACCATAACCCTAAAACCTAACCCTTACCCTAACCCTAACCCTAACCGTCACGCTAACCCTAACCCTAACCCTAACCCAAACCCTAATCCTAACCTTAAACGTAACTCAAAACCTAAACCTAACCCTAACGCTAACCGTAACACTAACCCTAAACCTAACCCTAACCCTAACGCTAACCCTAAACCTAACCCAAAACCAAACTCAAAACTTAACACTAATCGTAACCCTCACCCTAATCCTAACCCTAACCCTAACCCTAACCCTAACCCTAACCCTAACCCTAACCCTAACCCTAACCGTAACCCAAACCCTAATCCTAACCCTAAACATAACTCTAAACCTAACCCTAAACCTAACCCTATCCATAATCCTAACCTAACCCAAACCCTAAACGTAACCCTAACCCAAACCCTAACCCTAACTCTAAACCTAACCCAAAACCTAAACCTAACCCTAACCCAAACCCTAACCCAAACACTAACAATAACCCAAACCCTAACTCTATTCCTAACCATCATCCTAACCAAATCCTTAACCCTAACACTAACCCTAACCCTAACCAAAACCAAACCCTAAAACTAAACCTAAACCTAACCCTAACCCAAAACCAAACCCTAACCCTATCCCTAACCCAAACCCACACAGTAAAACTGACCCTAAACCTAATCCCTAAATCCTAACAACAAACGTTAACCCAAACCCTAACCCTAACCCTAACCCAATCCAAACCCTACCCATTACCCTAACCCTTACCAAAAGCCTAAACGTAACTCTAATCCTAACCCTAAACCTAATCCTAACCATAACCCTAACCCTAACCCAAACCCTAAAACTAACCCTAATCCTAACTCTAACCCTAACCCTAATCCTAACCGTAACCCTAACCCTAACCCATACCCAACCCCTAACCCTAACCCTAACCCTAAAACAAACCCTAACTCAAACCCTAACCCTAACCCTAACGCAAACCCTAACCCTAAACCTAACCCTAACCCTTTTCCTAACCCTAACCCTAACCCAAAAAATAAACCTAACCCTAACCCAAACCCTAACCCTAAACTTAACCCTAACCCAAACCCTAACCCTAACCTGAAACCTAATCCTAACCGTAATCCTAAACCTAACCCTAACCCAAAAACTAAACCTAACCCTTACCCTAACCCAAACCCTAACCCTAAAACTAACCCTAACCGAAACCTTAACCCTAACCCTATTCCTAACCCTAACCTAACCCTAACCCTAACCCTAACCCTAACCCTATTCCTAACCCTAACCCTAACCCTAACCTTAACCCAAAACCTAACACAAACCCTAACCCTAAACCCTAACCCAAACCCAAACCCTAACCTTAACCCTAAACCAAACTCAAACCCTAACCCTAACTCTAACCCTAACCCTATTCCTAACCATAACCCTAACCCAATCCCTAACCCTAACCCTAACCCTAGCCCTAACCCAATCCGAAACCCTAAACCTAACCCTAACCCTAATCCAAACACGAAACCTAACGCTAATCCTAACCCTAACCCTAACTCTAAACCTAACCCTATTTTTAACCCTAACCCTAACCCTAAAATTAACCCAAACCATAACCCTAAACCTAACCGTAAACTTAACCCTAACCCTAACCCTAACCTTTACCCAAACCCTATCCCAAACACTAACCCTAAACCTAACCCTAACCCAAACCCTAACCCAAACCCTAACCCTAACAATAACCCTAACCCTAACACTAACCCTAACCCTAACACTAACCCAAAACTTAACCCTAACCCTAACCCAAAGCAAAACTCTAACCCTAACTCTAATCCTAACCCTAACCCTAACCCTAACCCTAACCCTAATCCTAACCCAAAACCTAAATCAAACCCTAATCCTAACCGTAACCCTAACCCTAATCCTAGCCCTAACCCTAACCCTAACCCAAACCCAACCCCTAACCCTACCTTAACCCAAACCCTAACCCTAAACCTAACCCTAACCCTAATCAAACCCTAAACCTAACCCTAATCCTAACCCTAACCCTAACCCAAATACTAACCCTAACCCTAACCCAAACCGTAAACCAAACCCTAACCCTAACCCTAACCCTAACCCTATTCCTAACCCTAATCCTAACCCTAACCTTAACCCAAACAATAACCCTAACCATAACCCTAAAACCTAACCCTAACCCTAACACAAACTCTAATTCTAACCCTAAACATAACTCAAAACCTAAACCTAACCCTAAACCTAACCCTATCCATAATCCTAACCTAACCCTAACCCTATCCCTAACCCTAAACCAAACCCTAAACGTAATCCTAACTCTAAAACCTAACCCTAAAAATACCCCTAAACCAAACCCTAATCCTAACCCTAACCCAAACCCTAAACCTAACCCTAACCCAAACCCTAACCCAAACACTAATAATAACCCTAAACCTAACCCTATTCCTAACCATAACCCTAACCCAATCCCTAACCCTAACCCTAAACCTTGCCCTAACCCAAACCCAATCCCTAAAACTAAAATTAAACCTAACCCTAACCCAAACCCAAACCCTAACCCTATCCCTAACCCAAAACCACACCATGAAACTAACCCTAAACCTAATCCCTAACCCCTAACAACAAATGTTAACCCAAATCCTAACCCTAACCCTAACCCAATCCCAAACCCTAAACCTAAACCTAACCCTAATCCAAACACTAAACCTAACGCTAATCCTAACCCTAACCCTAAGCCTAAACCTAACCCTATTTCTTACCCTAACCCTAACCCTAACCCTGATCCTAACTCTAACCCTAACCCCAAAACTAACCCTAACCCTAACCCAAACCGTAAACCAAACCCTAACCCTAAACCTAACCCTAACCCTATTCCTAAACCTAACCCTAAACCTAACCTTAACCCAAACAATAACCCTAACCATAACCCTAAAACCTAACCCTAACCCTAACCCTAACCCTAACCGTCACGCTAACCCTAACCCTAACCCTAACCCAAACCCTAATCCTTACCCTAAACATAACTCAAAACCTTAACCTAACCCTAAACCTAAATCTATCCATAAACCTAACCTAACCCTAACCCTATCCCTAACCCTAACCCAAAACCTAACCCTAACCCTAACCCTAACCCTAACCCAAACCCTAACCCTAACCCTAAACCTAATCCTAATCCTAACCCTAAACCAAACCCTAACCCAAACCCTAACACTAAACCCTAACACTAACCCTAACTCTAACACTAACCAAAACCCTAACCCTAACTCTAATGCTAAACCTAACCCTAACCCTAACCCTAAACCAAACCCTAACCCTAAAACTAACCTTAACCCTATTCCTAACCCTAACCCTAACCCTACCACAAACCCTAAACCTAACACTAACACAAACCCAAACCCTAACCCTAAACCTAACCCAAACACAAACCCTAAACTTAACCATAATCGTAACCCTAACCCTAACCCTAATCCTAACGCTATCCCTAAACCTATCCCTAACCCAAACCCAACACCTAACCCTAACTCTAATCATAACCCAAACCCTAAACCTAACCCTAACCCTAACTCAAACCCTAAACCTAAACCTAACCCTAATACAAAACCTAACCCTAACCCTAACCCTAACCCCAACTCAAACCCTAACCATAACCCTAAACCTAACCCAAAACCTAAACCTAACCCTAACCCTAAACCTAACCCTAAACCAAACCTAACCCTAAACCTAACCCCTAACCCTAACCCTAACATTAACCCACACCCTAACCCTAACCGAAACACAAATAGAAACCCTAACCCTAACGGTAACCCAAACCCTAAACCTAACACTAACCCAAACTCTAACACTAACCCTAACCCTAACTCTAACCCAAACCCTAAACCTAACACTAACCAAAACTGTAACACTAAACCTAACCCTAACCCTAAACCTAACCCAAACAAAAACCCTAAACTTAACCGTAACCCTAACCCTAACCCTAATCCTAACCCTAACCCTAACCCTAACCCTAACCCAAACCCTAAACCTAACTCTAATCCTAATCCTAAATCTAACCCTAACCCTAATCCTAAACGTAACTCTAACCCTAATCCGAACCCAACACGTAACACTAACCCTAACCCTAACCCAAACCCTAACCCTAACCCTAACTCAAACCCTAACCCTAACCCTAACCCAAACCCTAACCCTCTCTAACCCTAACCCAAAACCTAAACCTAACCCTAACCCACATCCTAACCCAAACCCTAACTCAAATCCTAACCCGAACCCTAACTCTAACTCAAACCCTAACCCTAAACCTAAACCTAGCCCTAATCCTAACCCTAACCCTAACCCAAAAACTAACCCTAACCTTAACCCAAACCCTAACCCTAACCCTAACCGTAACATAAACCCTAAACCTAACCCTATTCCTAACCTTAACCCTATCTCTAAACTTAACCCAAACCATAACACAAACCCTAACCCTAAACCCTAACCCAAACCCTAACCCTAATCCTAACCCTAAACCTAACCCCTAACCCCTAACCACAAACATTAACATAAACCCTAACACTAACCTAACCATAACCCTAACACTAAACCTAACCCGAACCCTAAACCCTAACCCTAACCCTAACCCTAACCCTAACCCAAACCCTAACCCTAACCCTAAACCTAACACTAACCCAAACCCTAACCCTAACCCTAATCCAAACCAAAACCCTAACCCTAACTCTAATCCTAACCCTAAACCTAAACCTAATCCTAAACCTAACCCTAACCCTAACCCTAACCCTAACTCAAACCCTAATCCTAACCCTAATCCTAACCCTAACCCTAACCCTAACCCTAATCCTAGCCCTAACCCTAACCCTAACCCTAACCCAAACACTAACCCTCTCTAACCCTAACCCAAACCCTAACCCTAAACCTAAGCGTAACCCTAACTCAAAATCTAACCATAACCCTAACCCTAACCCTAACCCGAACCCTAACACAAACCCTAACTCTAAACCTAACCCTAACCCTAATCCTAATCCTAACCCTAACCCAAAAACTAACCCTAACCCAAACCGTAAACCAAACCCTAACTCTAAACCTAACCCTAACCCTAACACTAACCCTAACCCTAACCCTAACCCTAACCCTAACACTAACCCAAACCCTAATCCTAACCCTAAACATAACTCAAAACCTAAACCTAACCCTAACACTAACCCAAACCGTAAACCAAACCCTAACCCTAACCCTAACCCTATTCCTAACCCTAACCCTAACCCTAACCTTAACCCAAACAATAACCCTAACCATAACCCTAAAACCTAACCCTAACCCTAAGCCTAACCCTAACCCTCACGCTAACCCTAACCCTAACCCTAAACCAAACCCTAATCCTAACCCTAAACATAACTCAAAACCTAAACCTAACCCTAAACCTAACCCTATCCATAATCCTAACCTAACCCTAAGCCTATCCCTAACCCTAAACCAAATCCTAAACGTAATCCTAACTCTAAAACGTAACCCTAAACATAACCCTAAACCAAACCCTAACCCTAACCCTAACCCAAACCCTAAACCTAACCCTAACTCAAACCCTAACGCAAACACTAACAATAACCCTAACCCTAACCCTATTCCTAACCATAAACCTAACCCAATCCCTAACGCTAACCCTAAACCTTGCCCTAACCCAAACCCAAACCCTAAAAATAAAATTAAACCTAACCCTAACCCAAACCCAAACCCTAACCCTATCCCTAACTCAAAACCACACCGTGAAACTAACCCTAAACCTAATCCCTAACCCCTAACAACAAACTTAACCCAAATCCTAACCCTAACCCTAACCCATTCCCAAACCCTAAACCTAAATCTAACCCTAATTTAAAGACTAAACCTAACGCTAATCCTAACCCTAACCCTAACCCTAAACCTAACCCTATTTCTTACCCTAACCATAAGCCTAACCCTAATCCTAACTCTAATCCTAACCCAAAAACTAACCCTAACCCTAAGCCAAACCGTAAACCAAACCCTAACCCTAACCCTAACCGTAACCCTATTCCTAACCCTAACCCTAAACCTAACCTTAACCCAAACAATAACCCTAAACATAACCCTAAAACCTAACCCTAACCCTAACCCTAACCCTAACCCTAACCCTCACGCAAACCCTAACCCTAACCCTAACCCAAACCCTAATCCTAACCCTAAACGTAACTCAAAACCTTAACCTAACCCTAAACCTAAATCTATCCATAAACCTAACCTAACCCTAACCCTATCCCTAACCCTAACCCAAAACCTAACCCTAACCCTAACCCTAACCCTAAACCAAACCCTAACCCTAAACCTAACCTTAACCCTAGTCCTTACCCTAACCCTAACCCTAACCCAAACCCTAAACCTAACACTAACCCAAACCCTAACCCTAAACCTAACCCTAAACCTAACCCAAACACTAACCCTAAACTTAACCATAATCGTAACCCTAACCCTAACCCTAATCCTAACGCTATCCCTAACCCTAACCCTAACCCAAACCCTAACCCTAACCCTAATCCTAACCGTAACCCTAACCCTAACCCTAACCCAAACCCAACACCTAACCCTAACTCTAACCATAACCCAAACCCTAAACCTAACCCTAACCCTAACTCAAACCCTAAACCTAACCCTAACCCTAATACAAAACCTAACCCTAACCCTAACCCTAACCCTAACCCAAACCCTAACCTTAACACTAATCCTAACCCTAACACTAACCCTAAAACTAACCCTAATCCTAACCCTAACCCTAACCATAACCCTAACCCTAAAACAAACCCTAACCCTAAACCTAACCCTAACCCTAGTCCTAACCCTAACCCTAACCCTAACCCAAACCCTAAACCTAACACTAACCGAAACCCTAACCCTAACCCTAACCCTAAACCTAACCCAAACACAAACCTTAAACTTAACCATAACCGTAACCCTAACCCTAACCCTAATCCTAACCCTAACCCTAACCCTAACCCTAACCCAAACCCTAAACCTAACTCTAATCCTAATCCTAAATCTAACCCTAACCCTAATACTAACCGTAACTCTAACCCTAACCCGAACCCAACACGTAACCCTAACCCTAACCCTAACCCAAACCCTAACCCTAACCCTAACCCTAACTCAAACCCTAACCCTAACCCTAACCCAAACCCTAACCCTCTCTAACCCTAACCCCAAACCTAAACCTAACCCTAACCCACATCCTAGCCCAAAACCTAACGCAAGTCCTAACCCGAACCCTAACTCTAACTCAAAAGCCAAGCCTAAAACTAAGCATAGGGCTAATCCTAACCCTAAACCAAAGGCAAAAGCTAACATTAACCTTAACGCAAACCCTAACCCTAACCCTAACCGTAACCCAAACCCTAAACCTAACCCTATTACTAACCCTAACTCTAACCCTAACCTTAAACCAAACCCTAACACAAACCCTAACCCTAAACCCTAACCCAAATCCTAACCCTAATCCTAACCCTAAACCTAACCCCTAACCCCTAACCACAAACATTAACATAAACCCTAACACTAACCTAACCGTAACCCTAACCCTAAACCTAACCCTAACCCTAAACCCTAACCCTAACCCTAACCCTAACACAAACCCTAAACCTAACCCTAAACCTAACACTAACCCAAACCCTAACCCTAACCCTAATCCAAACCAAAACCCTAACCCTAACTCTAATCCTAACCCTAAACCCAAACCTAATCCTAACCCTAACCCTAACCCTAACCCTAACTCAAACCCTAATCCTAATCCTAATCCTAACCCTAAACATAACCCTAATCCTAGCCCTAACCCTAAGCCTAACCCTAACCCAAACACTAACCCTCTCTAACCCTAACCCAAACCCTAACCCTAACCCTAAGCCTAACCGTAACTCAAAATCTAACCCTAACCCTAACCCTAACCATAACCCGAACCCTAACACAAACGCTAACTATAAACCTAACCCTAACCCTAATCCTAACCCGAATCCTAACCCAAAAACTAACCCTAACCCAAACCGTAAACCAAACCCTAACTCTAACCCTAACCCTAAACCTATTCCTAAACCTAACCCTAACCCTAACATTAACCCAAACAATAACCCTAACCATAACACTAAAAGCTAACCCTTACACTAACCCTAACCCTAAACCTCACGGTAACCCTAAACCTAACCCTAACCCAAACCCTAATCCTAACCCTAAACATAACTCAAAACCTAAACCTAACCATAACCCTAACCCAAATACTAACCCTAACCCTAACCCAAACCGTAAACCAAACCCTAACCCTAACCCTATTCCTAACCCTAACCCTAACCCTAACCTTAACCCAAACAATAACCCTAACCATAACCCTAAAACCTAACCCTAACCCTAAGCCTAACCCTAACCCTCACGCTAACCCTAACCCTAACCCTAACCCTAACCCAAACCCTAATCCTAACCCTAAACATAACTCAAAACCTAAACCTAACCCTAAACCTAACCCTATCCATAATCCCAACCTAACCCTAACCTTATCCCTAACCCTAAACCAAACCCTAAACGTAATCCTAACTCTAAAACCTAACCAAAACATAACCCTAAACCAAACCCTAACCCTAACCCTAACTCAAAACCACACCGTGAAACTAACCCTAAACCTAATCCCTAACCCCTAACAACAAACGTTAACCCAAATCCTAACCCTAACCCTAACCCAATCCCAAACCCTAAACCTAAATCTAACCCTAATTTAAACACTAAACCTAACGCTAATCCTAACCCTAACCCTAACAATAAACCTAACCCTATTTCTTACCCTAACCCTAACCCTAACCCTAATCCTAACTCTAATCCAACCCAAAAACTAACCCTAACCCTAAGCCAAACCGTAAACCAAACCCTAACCCTAACCCTAACTGTAACCCTATTCCTAACCCTAACCCTAAACCTAACCTTAACCCAAACAATAACCCTAACCATAACCCTAAACCCGAACCCTAACGCTAACCCTAACACTAACCCTCACACTAACCCTAACCCTAAAGCTAATCCAAACCCTGATCCTAACCCTAACCCTAACCCCAAACACAAACCTAACACTAACCCTAACCCTAACCCTAACCCTAACCCTAACCCTAACCCAAACCCTAAACGTAACCCTAATCCTAACCGTAACCCTAACCCTAACGCAAACCCAACACCTAACCCTAACTCTAACCATAACCCAAACCCTAAACCTAACCCTAACCGTAACTCAAACCCTAAACCTAACCCTAACCCTAATACAAAACCTAAACCTAACCGTAAACCTAACCCTAACTCAAACCCTAACCATAACCCTAAACCTAACCCAAAACCTAAACCTAACCCTAACCATAACCCTAACCCTAAACCAAACACTAATCCTTAACCTAACCCCTAACCCCTAACCGCAAACATTTACCCACACCCTAACCCTAACCCTAACCCAAATCCAAACACTAACCCTAACGGTAACCCAAACCCACACCATAAACCTAACCCTAACCCAAACCCTAACCTTAACCCTAACCCAAACCCTAACCTTAACACTAATCCTAACCCTAACACTAACCCTAACCCTAACCGTAACCCAAACCCTAAACCTAAACCTATTCCTAACCCTAACCCTAACCCTAACCTTAACCCAAACCCTAACACAAAGCCTAACCCTAACCCTAATCCAAACCAAAACCCTAACCCTAACTCTAATCCTAACCCTAAACCTAAACCTAATCCTAACCCTAACCCTAACCCTAACCCTAACCCTAACCCAAACCCTAAACCTAACCCTAATCCTAACCCTAACCCTAACCCTAATCCTAGCCCTAACCCTAACCCTAACCCTAACCCAAATCCTAACCCTCTCTAACCCTAACCCAAAACCTAACCCTAACCCTAAGCCTAACCCTAACTCAAAATCTAAACCTAACCCTAACCCTAACCCTAACCCTAACCCTAACCCTAACACAAACCCTAACTCTAAACCTAACCCTAACCCAAAAACTAACCCTAACCCAAACCTTAAACCAAACCCTAACTCTAACCCTAACCCTAAACCTATTCCTAACCCTAACCCTAACCCTAACCTTAACCCAAACAATAACCCTAACCATAACCCTAAAAGCTAACCCTTACCCTAACCCTAACCCTAACCCTCACGGTAACCCTAACCCTAACCATAACACAAACCCTAATCCTAACCCTAAACATAACTCAAACTCTAAACCTAACCCTAACCCTAACCCTAACACTAACTCTAAACCTAACCCTAACCCTAACGCTAATCCTAAACCTAACCCAAACCCAAACTCAAAACTTAACCCTAATCGTAACCCTCACCCTAATCCTAACCCTAACCCAAACCCTAAACTTAACATTAACCCTAACCCTAACACTAACCCAAATCTAATCCTAAACCTAACCCTAAAACAAACCCTAACCCTAAGACTTACCCTAACCCTAACACTAACCCAAATCCTAAACCTAACCCTAACCCAAACCAAAACCCTAACCCTAACTCTCATCCTAAACCTAAACCTAAACCTAATCCTAACCCTAACACTTACCCTAACCCTAACCCTAACCCAAACCCAAAACCTAACCCAAATCCTAACCCTAACCCTAACCCAAACCAAAACCCTAACCCTAACTCTAATCCTAAACCTAAACCTAACCCTAATCCTAACCGTAACCCTAACCCTAATCCTAGCCCTAACCCTAACCCTAACCCAAACCCAAACCCTAACCCTAACCCAAACCCTAACCCTAACCATAACCTTAACCCAAACCCTAACCAAAACCCTAACCCTAACCCTAACCCTAAACCTAATCCCTAACACCTAACAACAAACGTTAACCCAAACCCTAACCCTACGTCTAACCCAATCCCAAACCCTAAACCTAACCCTAACTCTAATCCAAACCCTAACCCTAACGCTAATCCTAACCCTAACCCTCACCCTAAACCTAAACCAAACCCAAACCCTAAACGTAACCCTTACCCTAACCTTAACCCTTACCCAAACCCACACCGTAAACACAACCCTAACCCTAACCCTAACCCTAACCCTAATCCTAACAATTACCCTAACCCAAGAACTAACCCTAACCCTAAACCTAACCCTAACTCAAACCCTAACCCTAACTCAAACCCTAACCCTAACTCCAACCCTAACCCAAAATCTAAACCTAACTCTAACCCAAATCCTAATAATAACCCTAACCGTAAACCTATTCCTAACCCTAACCCTAACCCTAACCCTAACCCTATTCCTAACCCTAACCCTAACCCTAACCTTTACCCAAACCCTATCCCAAACACTAACCCTAAACCTAACCCTAACCCAAACCCTAACCCAAACCATAACCCTATCCCAAACCATAACCCTAACACTAACCCTAACTCTAACACTAACCCAACCCTAACACTAACCCAAACCCTAACCCTAACCCTAACCCAAAGCAAAACCCTAACCCTAACTCTAACCCTAACCCTAACCCTAACTCTAACCCTAACCCTAACCCTAAATCCTAACCCTAACACTAACCCAAAAAATAACACTAAACCTAACCCAAACACTAACCCTAACCCTAACCCAAACCCTAACCCTAAACCTAACCCTAACCCTTATCCTAACCCTAACCCTAACCCAAACCCTAACCCTAAACGTAACCCTAACCCTTATCCTAACCCTAACCCTAACCCAAAAACTAACCCTAACACTAACCCTCACGATAACCCTAACCCTAACCGTAACACAAATCCTAATCCTAACCCTAAACATAACTCAAAACCGAAACCTAACCCTAAACCTAACCCTATCCATAATCCTATCCTAACCCCAACCCTATCCCTCACCCTAAACCAAACCCTAAACGCAATCCTAACCCTAAAACCTAACCCTAAACATCACCCTAACCCAAACCCTAACCCAAACCCTAACCCTAACTCTAAACCTAAGCCAAAACCTAAACCTAACCCTAACCCAAACCCTAACCCAAACACTAACAATAACCCTAACCCTAACTCTATTCCTAACCATAACCCTAACCCAATCCCTAACCCTAACCCTAACCCTAACCCTAACCCTAACCCTAACCCTAACCCAAACCCAAACACTAAAACTAAAACTAAAACTAAACCTAACCCTAACCCAAACCCAAACCCTTACCCTATCCCTAACCCAAACCCACACTGTGAAACTAACCCTAAACCTAATCCCTAACCCCTAACAACAAACGTTAACCCAAACCCTAACACTAACCCTAACCGTAAACTTAACCCTAACCTTAACCCTAACCCTAAACCTAACCATATTCCTTAGCCTAACCCTAACCCTAACCTTAACCCAAACCATAACCCTAACCATAACCGTAAACTTAACCCTAACCCTAACCCTAAACCTAACCCTAAACCAAACCCTAACCCTATCGCTAACTCTTACCCTAACACTAATCAAACCATAACACTAATCCTAATGTTAAACCTAACGCTAAACCTAAACCGAACTCAAACTCAAAACCTAACCCTAACCCTAACCCTAACCCTAACCCAAACCTTAACCCTAACACTAACACTAACACTAACCCTAACACTAACCCAAACCCTAAACCTAACCCTAACACAAACCATAACCCTAACCCTAACTCTAATCCTAAACCTACCCCTAACACTAACAATAACCCTAACCCTAAACCTATCCCTAACCCGAACTCAAAACCTAACCCTAACCCAAACCCTAACCCTAAACCTAAACCTAACCCTTATCCTACCCTTACCCCTAACCCAAAAAATATCACTAACCCTAACCCAAACCCTAACCCTAACCCTAACCCTAACCCTAAACCTAAACGAAACCCTAACCTTAACCCAAACCCTAACCTTAACCCTAAACTTAATCCTAATCCTAACCCTAACCCAAACCCTAATCCTAAACCTAAGCCTAACCCAAAAAGTAAACCTTACCCTAACCCTAAACCTAACCCAAACCCTAACATTAACCGTAATCCTAATCCTTACCTTAACGTTAACCCTGACTCAAACCCTAACCCTAAGCCAAACCCTAACACTAACACTAACGCTAACCCTTATCCTAACCCTAACTCTAACCCTAACCCTAACCCTAACCCTTTTCGTAACCCTAACCCTAACCCAAAAAATAACCCTAACCCTAACCCAAACCCTAACCCTAACCCTATCCCTAACCCTAACCCTAACCCTAACCTTAACCCAAAACCTAACCCAAACCCTAACCCTAAATCCTAACCCAAACCCTAACCCTAACCTTAAACCTAACCCTAAACCTAACCCTAACCCTAACCCAAACACAAACCCTAAACTTAACCATAATCGTAACCCTAAACCTAACCATAATCCTAACGGTATCCCTAACCCTAACCCTAACCCAAACCTTAAACCTAACCCTAATCCTAACCGTAACCCTAACCCTAACCCATACCCAACCCCTAACCCTAAACCTAACCCTAAAACAAACCCTAACTCAAACCCTAACCCTAACCCTAACCCTAACGCAAACCCTAACCCTAAAACTAACCCTAACCCTATTCCTAACACTAACCCTAACGCAAAAAATAACCCTAACGCTAACCGAAACCCTAACCCTAACCCTAACCCCAACCCAAACCCTAACCCTAACCCAAACCCTAACCCGAAACCTAAACCTAACCGTAATCCTAAACCTAACCCTAACCCAAAAACTAAACGTAACCCTAACCCTAACCCAAACCCTAACCATAAAACTAACCCTAACCCTAACCCTAACCCTAACTCAAAACCTAACCCTAACTCTAACCCTAACCCAAAACCTAAACCTAACCCAAACCCTAAGAATAACCCAAACCCTAACCCTATTCCTAACCCTAACCCTAACCCTAACCTTTACCCAAATCCTATCCCAAACACTAACCCTAAAATTAACCCTAACCCAAACCCTAACCCAAACCATAACCCTAACCCAAACCCTAACCCTAACACTAACCCTAACCCTAACCCTAACACAAACCCTAACCCTAACCTTAACCCAAAGCAAAACTCTAACCCTAACTCTTATCCTAACCCTAAACCTAAACCTAATCCTAACCCTAACCCTAACCCTAACCCAAAACCTAAACCAAACCCTAATCCTAACCGTAACCCTAACCCTAATCCTAGCCCTAACCCTAACCCAAACCCAACCCCTAACCCCAACCCTAACCCTAACCCAAACCCTAACACTAACCCTAACCCTAACCCTAATCAAACCCTAAACCTAACCCTAATCCTAACCCTAACCCTAACCCAAAAAATAACCCTAACCCTAACCCAAACCCTAACCCTAACCCTATTCCTAACCCTAACCCTAATCCTAACCTTAACCCAAAACCTAACCCAAACCCTAACCCTAAATCCTAACCCAAACCCTAACCCTAACCTTAAACCTAACCCTAACCCTAACCCTAACCCTAACCCAAACACAAACCCTAAACTTAACCATAATCGTAACCCTAATCCTAACGGTATCCCTAACCCTAACCCTAATCCAAACCTTAAACCTAACCCTAATCCTAACCGTAACCGAACCCTAACCCAAACCCAACACCTAACCCTAACTCTAATCCTAACTCAAACCCTAACCCTAACCCTAATACAAAACCTAACCCTAACCCTAACCCCAACTCAAACCCTAACCATGACCCTAACAGTAACCCAAACCCAAACCCTAACACTAACCCTAACCCAAACCCTAACCCTAACCCTAACCCTAACCGTATTCCAAACATAACCCTAACCCTAACATTAACCCAAACCCTGAGCCTAACCCTAACCCTAAACCTAACCCTAACCCTAAACCTAAACCTAAACCTAACCCAAACCCAAACTCTAAACTTAACCCTTATCGTAAACCTAAACCTAACCCTAACCCAAACCCTAACCTTAAAACTAACCCTAACCCTAACACTAATCCAAACCTAAACCTAAACCTAACCCTAACCTAAACACTAACCCTAAACCTAACTCTAACCCTAACCCTAACCGAAACCCTAAGCCTAACCCTAACCCTAATACTAACCCTAACCCTAAACCAAACCCTAACCCTAAACCTAACCCTAACCCTAGTCCTAACCCTAACCCTAACCCTCACCCAAACCCTAAACCTAACACAAACCCAAACCTTAACACTAACCCTAACCCTAACCGTAAACCTAACCCAAACACAAACCCTAAACTTAACCATAATCATAACCCTAACCCTAACCCTAATCCTAAACGTAACCCTAACCCTAACCAAGACCCTAAACCTATCCGTAATCCTAATCCTAACCCTAACCCTAATCCTAACCGTAACCCGAACCCTAACCCAGTCCCAACACCTAACCCTAACCCTATCGCAAACACTAACACTAACCCTAACCCTAACTCAAACCCTAACCCTAACCCTAACCCTAACCCAAACCCTAACGCTCTCTAAACCTAACCCAAAACCTATACCTAACCCTAACCCTAAACCTAACCCTAAACCAAACCCTAACCCTAAACCTAACCCCTAAACACTAACCGCAGACATTAACCCACACCCTAAACATAACCCTAACCCAAATCCAAACCCTAACCCTAACCCTAACCCTAACCCTAACCCTAACACAAACCCTAACTCTAAACCTAACCCTAACCCTAAACCTAACCCTAACCCTAACTCTAACCCTAAACCTAACCCAAACCCAAACACAAAACTTAACCCTAATCGTAACCCTAACCTTAATCTTAACACTAACCTTAACATTAACCCTAACCCTAACACCTACCCAAATCTAATCGTAAACCTAACCCTAAAACAAACCCTAAGCCTAACACTAACCCTAACCCTAACCCTAACCTTAAACCTAACCTTAAACCTAACTCTAACCCTAACCCAAAAACTAACCCTAACCCTAACACAAACCGTAAACCAAACCCTAACCCTAACCCTAACCCTAACCGTATTCCTAACCGTAACCCTAACCCTAACCTTAACCCAAACAATAACCCTTAACATAACCCTAAAACCTAACGCTAACCCTAAACCTAACCCTAACCCTCACGCTAACCCTAACCCTAACACTAAGCCAAAGCCTAATCCTAACCCTAAACATAACTCAAAACCTAAACCTAACGCTAAACCTAACCCTATCCATAATCCTAACCTAACCCTAACCCTATCCCTAACCATAACCCAAAGCCTAAACGCAATCCTAACCCTAAAATCTAACCCTAAACATAACCCTAACCCAAACCCTAACCCTAACCCTAACCCAAACCCTAACCCTAACTCTAACCCTAACCCAAAACCTAAAACTAACCCTAACCCAAACCCTCACCGAAACCCTAACAATAACCCTAACCCTAACCCAAACCCTAACCCTAACTCTAACCCTAACCCAAAACCTAAAACTAACCGGAACCCAAACATTAACCCAAACCCTAACAATAACCCTAACCCTAACTCTATTCCTTAGCATAACCCTAACCCAATTCCTAACCCTAACCCTAACCCTTACCCAAACCCAAACCCTAAAACTAAACCTAAACCTAACCCTAACCCAAACCCAAACACTAACCCTATCACTAACCCAAATCCAAACAGTGAAACTAACACTAAACCTAATCCCTAAGCCCTAACAACAAACGTTAACCCAAACCCTAACCCTAACCCTAACCCAATCCAAACCCTAACCCGAAACCCTAACCCTTACCAAAAGCCTAAACCTAACTCTAATCCTAAACCTAAGCCTAATCCTAACTATAACCCTAACCCTAACCCAATCCCTAAACCTAACCCTAATCCTAACTCTAACCCTAAACCTAATCCTAACCCTAAACCTAACCGTAAAACATACCCAACCCCTAACCCTAACCCTAACCCTAAAACAAACCCTAACTCAAACCCTAACCCTAAACCTAACCCTAACGCAAACCCTAACCCTAAAACTAACCCTAACCCTATTCCTAACCCTAACCCTAACCCAAAAAATAACCCTAACGCTAACCGAAACCCTAACCCTAACCCTAACCCCAATCGAAACCCTAACCCTAACCCAAACCCTAACCCGAAACCTAAACCTAACCGTAATCCTAAACCTAACCCTAACCCAAAAACTAAACGTAACCCTAACCCTAACCCAAACCCTAACCATAAAACTAACCCTAACCCTAACCCTAACCCTAACCCTAACCCTAACTCAAAACCTAACCCTAACTCTAACCCTAACCCAAAACCTAAACCTAACCCAAACCCTAAGAATAACCCAAACCCTAACCCTATTCCTAACCCTAACCCTAACCCTAACCCTAACCCTAACCCTAACCCTAACCCTAACCCAAAGCAAAACTCTAACCCTAACTCTTATCCTAACCCTAAACCTAAACCTAATCCTAACCCTAACCCTAACCCTAACCCAAAACCTAAACCAAACCCTAATCCTAACCGTAACCCTAACCCTAATCCTAGCCCTAACCCTAACCCAAACCCAACCCCTAACCCCAACCCTAACCCTAACCCAAATCCTAACACTAACCCTAACCCTAACCCTAATCAAACCCTAAACCTAACCCTAATCCTAACCCTAACCCTAATCCAAAAAATAACCCTAACCCTAACCCAAACCCTAACCCTAACCCTATTCCTAACCCTAACCCTAACCCAAAAAATAAGCCTAACCCTAACCGAAACCCTAACCCTAACCCTAACCCCAACCGAAACCCTAACCCTAACCCATACCCTAACCCGAAACCTAAACCTAACCGTAATCCTAAACCTAACCCTAACCCAAAAACTAAACCTAACCCTAACCCTAACCCAAACCCTAACCCTAAACCTATCCCAAACCCTAACCCTAACCCTAACCCTAACCCTAACCCTAACCCTAACCCAAACCCTAACCCTAAACCTAACCCAAACCCTAACCCAAACTCCAACCTTAACTCTAACCCTAAATCCTAACCCTAACACTAACCCAAAAAATAACACTAAACCTAACCCTAACCCTAACCCTAACCCTAACCCTAACACAAACCCTAACTCTAAACCTAACCCTAACCCTAAACCTAACCCTAACCCTAACTCTAACCCTAAACCTAACCCAAACCCAAACACAAAACTTAACCCTAATCGTAACCCTAACCTTAATCTTAACACTAACCTTAACATTAACCCTAACCCTAACACCTACCCAAATCTAATCGTAAACCTAACCCTAAAACAAACCCTAAGCCTAACACTAACCCTAACCCTAACCCTAACCTTAAACCTAACCTTAAACCTAACTCTAACCCTAACCCAAAAACTAACCCTAACCCTAACACAAACCGTAAACCAAACCCTAACCCTAACCCTAACCCTAACCGTATTCCTAACCGTAACCCTAACCCTAACCTTAACCCAAACAATAACCCTTAACATAACCCTAAAACCTAACGCTAACCCTAAACCTAACCCTAACCCTCACGCTAACCCTAACCCTAACACTAAGCCAAAGCCTAATCCTAACCCTAAACATAACTCAAAACCTAAACCTAACGCTAAACCTAACCCTATCCATAATCCTAACCTAACCCTAACCCTATCCCTAACCATAACCCAAAGCCTAAACGCAATCCTAACCCTAAAATCTAACCCTAAACATAACCCTAACCCAAACCCTAACCCTAACCCTAACCCAAACCCTAACCCTAACTCTAACCCTAACCCAAAACCTAAAACTAACCCTAACCCAAACCCTCACCGAAACCCTAACAATAACCCTAACCCTAACCCAAACCCTAACCCTAACTCTAACCCTAACCCAAAACCTAAAACTAACCGTAACCCAAACATTAACCCAAACCCTAACAATAACCCTAACCCTAACTCTATTCCTAAGCATAACCCTAACCCAATTCCTAACCCTAACCCTAACCCTAACCCAAACCCAAACCCTAAAACTAAACCTAAACCTAACCCTAACCCAAACCCAAACACTAACCCTATCACTAACCCAAATCCAAACAGTGAAACTAACACTAAACCTAATCCCTAAGCCCTAACAACAAACGTTAACCCAAACCCTAACCCTAACCCTAACCCAATCCAAACCCTAACCCGAAACCCTAACCCTTACCAAAAGCCTAAACCTAACTCTAATCCTAAACCTAAGCCTAATCCTAACTATAACCCTAACCCTAACCCAATCCCTAAACCTAACCCTAATCCTAACTCTAACCCTAAACCTAATCCTAACCCTAAACCTAACCGTAAAACATACCCAACCCCTAACCCTAACCCTAACCCTAAAACAAACCCTAACTCAAACCCTAACCCTAAACCTAACCCTAACGCAAACCCTAACCCTAAAACTAACCCTAACCCTATTCCTAACCCTAACCCTAACCCAAAAAATAACCCTAACGCTAACCGAAACCCTAACCCTAACCCTAACCCCAACCGAAACCCTAACCCTAACCCAAACCCTAACCCGAAACCTAAACCTAACCGTAATCGTAAACCTAACCCTAACCCAAAAACTAAACGTAACCCTAACCCTAACCCAAACCCTAACCATAAAACTAACCCTAACCCTAACCCTAACCCTAACCCTAACCCTAACTCAAAACCTAACCCTAACTCTAACCCTAACCCAAAACCTAAACCTAACCCAAACCCTAAGAATAACCCAAACCCTAACCCTATTCCTAACCCTAACCCTAACCCTAACCCTAACCCTAACCCTAACCCTAACCCTAACCCAAAGCAAAACTCTAACCCTAACTCTTATCCTAACCCTAAACCTAAACCTAATCCTAACCCTAACCCTAACCCTAACCCAAAACCTAAACCAAACCCTAATCCTAACCGTAACCCTAACCCTAATCCTAGCCCTAACCCTAACCCAAACCCAACCCCTAACCCCAACCCTAACCCTAACCCAAATCCTAACACTAACCCTAACCCTAACCCTAATCAAACCCTAAACCTAACCCTAATCCTAACCCTAACCCTAATCCAAAAAATAACCCTAACCCTAACCCAAACCCTAACCCTAACCCTATTCCTAACCCTAACCCTAACCCAAAAAATAAGCCTAACCCTAACCGAAACCCTAACCCTAACCCTAACCCCAACCGAAACCCTAACCCTAACCCATACCCTAACCCGAAACCTAAACCTAACCGTAATCCTAAACCTAACCCTAACCCAAAAACTAAACCTAACCCTAACCCTAACCCAAACCCTAACCCTAAACCTATCCCAAACCCTAACCCTAACCCTAACCCTAACCCTAACCCTAACCCTAACCCAAACCCTAACCCTAAACCTAACCCAAACCCTAACCCTAACTCTAACCCTAACCCAAAAGCTAAAACTAACCTTAAACCAAACCCTAACCCAAACACTAACAATAACCCTAACCCTAACTTATTCCTAACCATAACCCTAACCCAATTCCGAACCCTAACCCTAACCCTAACCCTAACCGAAACCCAAACCCTAACCCTATCCCTAACCCAAACCCATACAGTGAAACTAACCCTAAACCTAATCCCTAACCCCTAACAACAAACGTTAACCCAAACCCTAACCGTAACCCTAACCCAATTCAAACCCTAACTCTAACCCTAACCCTTACCAAAAGCCTAAACCTAACACTAATCCTAACCCTAACCCTAAACCTAACCATAACCCTAACCCTAACCCAATCCCTAAACATAACCCTAATCCTAACTCTAACCCTAACCCTAATCCTAACCCTAACCCTAACCCTAACCCATACCCAACCCCTAACCCTAAACCTATTCCTAACACTAACCCTAAACCTAACCTTAACCCAAACAATAACCCTAACCATAACCCAAAAACCTAACCCTAACCCTAACCCTAACCCTAACCCTCACGATAACCCTAACCCTAACCCTAACCCAAACCCTTATCCTAACCGTAAACATAACTCAAAACCTAAACCTAACCCTAAACCTAAACCTATCCATAAACCTAACCTAACCCTAACCCTATCCCTAACCCTAACCCTAACCCTAACCTTAACCCAAACAATAACCCTAACCATAACCCTAAAAGCTAACCCTTACCCTAACCCTAACCCTAACCCTAACGCAAACCCTAACCCTAAAACTAACCCTAACCCTTTTCCTAACCCTAACCTTAACCGAGAAAATAAACCTAACCCTAACCCAAACCCTAACCCTAACCCTAACCCCCACCCAAACCCTAACCCTAACCCAAAAAATAACCCGAAACCTAAACCTAACCGTAACCCTAAAACTAACCCTAACCCAAAAACTAAACCCAACCCTAACCCTAACCCAAACCCTAACCCTAAAACTAACCCTAACCCAAACATTAACCCTAACCCTATTCCTAACCCTAAACCTAACCCTAACTTTAAACCAAAACCTAACCCAAACCCTAACCCTAAACCCAAACCCAAAACGTAACCCTAACCTTAACCCTAACCCTAACTCAAACCCTAACCCTAACTCTAACCCTAAACCAAAACCTAAACCTAACCCAAAACCTAACAATAACCCTAACCCTAACCCTTATCCTAAACCTAACCCTAACCCTAAACTTTACCCAAACCGTATCCCAAACACTAACCCTAAACCTAACCCTAACCCAAACCCTAACCCAAACCATAACCCTAACCCAAACCCTAACCCTAACACTAAGCCTAACCCTAACACTAACCCTAACCCTAACACTAACCCAAACCCTAACCCTAACCCTAACCCAAAGCAAAACTCTAACCCTAACTCTAATCATAACCCTAAACCTAAACCTAATCCTAACCCTAACCCTAACCCAAAACCTAAACCAAACCCTAATCCTAACCCTAACCCTAACCCAAATACTAACCCAAACCTTAACCCAAACCGTAAACCAAACCCTAACATTAACCCTAACCCTAACCCTATTCCTAACCCTAACCCTAACCCTAACCTTAACCCAAACAATAACCCTATCCATTACCCTAAAACCTAACCCTAACCCTAAGCCTAACCCTAACCCTCACGCTAACCCTAACCTTAACCCTAACCCAAACCCTAATCCTAACCCTAAACATAACTAAAAACCTAAACCTAACCCTAAACCTAACCCTATCCATAATCCTAACCTAGCCCTAACCCTATCCCTAACCCTAAACCAAACCCTAAACGTAATCCTAACTCTAAAACCTAACCCTAAACATAACCCTAAACCAAACCCTAACCCTAACCCTAACCCAAACCCTTACCCTAACTCTAACCCTAACCCAAAACCTAAACCTAACCCTAACCCAAACCCTAACCCAAACACTAACAATAACCCTAAAACTAACCCTATTCCTAACAATAACCCTAACCCAATACCTAACCCTAACCCTAACCCTAGCCCTAACCCAAACCCAAACCCTAAAACTAAACCTAAACGTAACCCGAACACAAAACCAAATAGTAACCCTATCCCTAACCCAAAACCACACCGTGAAACTAACCCTACACTTAATCCCTAACCCCTAACAACAAACGTTAAACCAAATCCTAACCCTAACCCTAACCCAATCCCAAACCCTAAACCTAAACCTAACCCTAATCCAAACACTAAACCTAACGCTAATCCTAACCCTAACCCTAACCCTAAACCTAACCCTATTTCTTACCCTAACCCTAAACCTAACCCTAATCCTAACCCTAACCCTAACCCAAAAACTAACCCTAACCCTAACCCGAACCGTAAACCAAAACCTAACACTAACCCTAACCCTAAACCTATTCCTAACCCTAACCCTAAACCTAACCTTAACCCAAACAATAAACCTAACCATAACACTAAAACCTGACCCTAACCCTAACCCTAACCCTAACCCTCACGCTAACCCTAACCCTAACCCTAACCCAAACCCTAATCCTAACCCTAAACATAACTCAAAACCTAAACCTAACCCTAAACCTAAACCTATCCATAATCCTAACCTAACCCTAACCCTATCCCTAACCCTAACCCTAACCCTAACCCTAACCCTAACCCTAACCCTAACCCAAGCCGTTAAACAAACCCTAACCCTAACCCTAACCCTAACCCTAAACCTAATCCTAATCCTAACCCTAAACCAAACCCTAACCCAAACCCTAACCATAAAACCTAACGCGAACCCTAACACTAACCCTAACTCTAACCCTAACCCAAACCCTAACCCTAACCCTAACCCTAACCCAAACCCTAAACCTAACTCTAACACTAACCAAAACCCTAACCCTAAATCTAATCCTAAACCTAACCCTAACGCTAACCCTAACACTAACCCTAACCCTAAACCAAACCCTAACCCTAAACCTAACCTTAACCCTAGTCCTAACCCTAACCCTAAACCAAACCCTAAACCTAACAGTAACCGAAACCATAACCCTAACCCTAACCCTAAACCTAACCCAAACAAAAACCCTAAACTTAACCATAATCGTAACCCTAACCCTAATCCTAACGCTATCCCTAACCCTAACCCTAACCCAAACCCTAACCCTAACCCTAATCCTAACCTTAACCCTAACCCTAACCCAAACCCAACACCTAACCCTAACTCTAACCATAACCCAAACCCTAAACCTAACCCTAACTCTAACTCAAACCCTAACCCTAACCCTAACCCTAATACAAAACCTAACCCTAAACCTAACCCTAACCGCAACTCAAACCCTAACCATAACCCTAATTCTAATCCGAACCCAAACCCTAACCCTAACCCTAAACCTAACTCAAAATTTAAACCTAACACTAAACCTAACCCTAATCGTAAACCAAACCCTAACCCTAATCCTAACCCCTAACCCCTAACCGCAAACATTAACCCACACCCTAACCCTAACCCTAACCCAAATCCAAACCCTAACCCTAAACCTAACCCAAACCCACACCGTAACCCTAACCCTAACCCAAACCCTAACCTTAACCCTAACCCAATCCCTAACCTTAACACTAATCCTAACCCTAACACTAACCCAAATCAAACCTAAACCTAACACTAACCTAAACACTAACCCTAAAACTAACCCTAATCCTAACCCTAACCCTAACCCTAACCCAAATCCTAAACCAAACCCTAACCCTAAACCTAACCCTAACCCTAGTCCTAACCCTAACCCTAACCCTAACCCAAACCCTAAACCTAACACTAACCCAAAACCTAATCCTAACCCTAACCCTAACCCTAAACCTAACCCAAACACAAACCCTAAACTTAACCATAATCGTAACCCTAACTCTAACCCTAATCCTAACCCTAACCCTAACCTTAACCCTAACCCAAACCCTAAAGCTAACCCTAATCCTAACCCTAACCCTAACACTAATCCTAGCCCTAACCCTAACCCAAACCCTAACCCTCTCTAACCCTAACCCAAACCCTAACCCTAACCCTAAGCCTAAACCTAACTCAAAATCTAACCCTAACCCTAACCCTAACCCTAACCCTAACCCGAACCCTAACACAAACCTAACTCTAAACCTAACCCTAACCCTAATCCTAACCCTAACCCTAAAACAAAAACTAACCATAACCCAAACCGTAAACCAAACCCTAACTCTCACCCTAAACCTAAACCTATTCCTAACCCTAACCCTAAACCTAACCTTAACCCAAACAATAACCCTAACCATAACCCTAAAACCTAACCCTTACCCTAACCCTAACCCTAACCCTCACGGTAACCCTAACCCTATCCCTAACCCATACCCTAATCCTAACGCTAAACATAACTCAAAACCTAAACCTAACCCTAACGTTAACCCTAACACTAACCCTAAACCTAACCCTAACCCTAACACTAACCCTAAACCTAACCCAAACCCAAACTCAAAACTTAACCCTAATCGTAACCCTCACCCTAACCCTAACCCTAACCCTATTCCTAACCCTAACCCTAAACCTAACCTTAACCCAAACAATAAACCTAACCATAACACTAAAACCTGACCCTAACCCTAACCCTAACCCTAACCCTCACGCTAACCCTAACCCTAACCCTAACCCAAACCCTAATCCTAACCCTAAACATAACTCAAAACCTAAACCTAACCCTAAACCTAAACCTATCCATAATCCTAACCTAACCCTAACCCTATCCCTAACCCTAACCCTAACCCTAACCCTAACCCTAACCCTAACCCTAACCCTAACCCAAGCCGTTAAACAAACCCTAACCCTAACCCTAACCCTAACCCTAAACCTAATCCTAATCCTAACCCTAAACCAAACCCTAACCCAAACCCTAACCATAAAACCTAACGCGAACCCTAACACTAACCCTAACTCTAACCCTAACCCAAACCCTAACCCTAACCCTAACCCAAACCCTAAACCTAACTCTAACACTAACCAAAACCCTAACCCTAAATCTAATCCTAAACCTAACCCTAACGCTAACCCTAACACTAACCCTAACCCTAAACCAAACCCTAACCCTAAACCTAACCTTAACCCTAGTCCTAACCCTAACCCTAAACCAAACCCTAAACCTAACAGTAACCGAAACCATAACCCTAACCCTAACCCTAAACCTAACCCAAACAAAAACCCTAAACTTAACCATAATCGTAACCCTAACCCTAATCCTAACGCTATCCCTAACCCTAACCCTAACCCAAACCCTAACCCTAACCCTAATCCTAACCTTAACCCTAACCCTAACCCAAACCCAACACCTAACCCTAACTCTAACCATAACCCAAACCCTAAACCTAACCCTAACTCTAACTCAAACCCTAACCCTAACCCTAACCCTAATACAAAACCTAACCCTAAACCTAACCCTAACCGCAACTCAAACCCTAACCATAACCCTAATTCTAATCCGAACCCAAACCCTAACCCTAACCCTAAACCTAACCCAAAATTTAAACCTAACACTAAACCTAACCCTAATCGTAAACCAAACCCTAACCCTAATCCTAACCCCTAACCCCTAACCGCAAACATTAACCCACACCCTAACCCTAACCCTAACCCAAATCCAAACCCTAACCCTAAACCTAACCCAAACCCACACCGTAACCCTAACCCTAACCCAAACCCTAACCTTAACCCTAACCCAATCCCTAACCTTAACACTAATCCTAACCCTAACACTAACCCAAATCAAACCTAAACCTAACACTAACCTAAACACTAACCCTAAAACTAACCCTAATCCTAACCCTAACCCTAACCCTAACCCAAATCCTAAACCAAACCCTAACCCTAAACCTAACCCTAACCCTAGTCCTAACCCTAACCCTAACCCTAACCCAAACCCTAAACCTAACACTAACCCAAAACCTAATCCTAACCCTAACCCTAACCCTAAACCTAACCCAAACACAAACCCTAAACTTAACCATAATCGTAACCCTAACTCTAACCCTAATCCTAACCCTAACCCTAACCTTAAGCCTAACCCAAACCCTAAAGCTAACCCTAATCCTAACCCTAACCCTAACACTAATCCTAGCCCTAACCCTAACCCTAACCCTAACCCAAACCCTAACCCTCTCTAACCCTAACCCAAACCCTAACCCTAACCCTAAGCCTAAACCTAACTCAAAATCTAACCCTAACCCTAACCCTAACCCTAACCCTAACCCGAACCCTAACACAAACCCTAACTCTAAACCTAACCCTAACCCTAATCCTAACCCTAACCCTAAAACAAAAACTAACCATAACCCAAACCGTAAACCAAACCCTAACTCTCACCCTAAACCTAAACCTATTCCTAACCCTAACCCTAAACCTAACCTTAACCCAAACAATAACCCTAACCATAACCCTAAAACCTAACCCTTACCCTAACCCTACCCCTAACCCTCACGGTAACCCTAACCCTAACCCTAACCCAAACCCTAATCCTAACGCTAAACATAACTCAAAACCTAAACCTAACCCTAACGTTAACCCTAACACTAACCCTAAACCTAACCCTAACCCTAACACTAACCCTAAACCTAACCCAAACCCAAACTCAAAACTTAACCCTAATCGTAACCCTCACCCTAATCCTAACCCTAACCCAAACCCTAAACTTAGCATTAACCCTAACCCTAACACTAACCCAAATCTAATCCTAAACCTAACCCTAAACCTATTCCTAACCCTAACCCTAAACCGAACCTTAACCCAAACAATAACCCTAAGCATAACCCTAAAACCTAACCCTAACCCTAACCCTAACCCTCATGCTAACTCTAACCCTAACCCTAACCCAAACCCTAATCCTAACCCTAAACATAACTCTAAACCTAACCCTAAACCTAACCCTATCCATAATCCTAACCTAACCCAAACCCTAACCGTAACCCTAACCCAAACCCTAACCCTAACTCTAAACCTAACCCAAAACCTAAACCTAACCCTAACCCAAACCCTAACCCAAACACTAACAATAACCCAAACCCTAACTCTATTCCTAACCATAACCCTAACCAAATCCTTAACCCTAACACTAATCCTAACCCTAACCCAAACCCAAACCCTAAAACTAAACCTAAACCTAACCCTAACCCAAACCCAAACCCTAACCCTATCCCTAACCCAAACCCACACAGTGAAACTAACCCTAAACCTAATCCCTAACCCCTAACAACAAACGTTAACCCAAACCCTAACCCTAACCCTAACACAATCCAAACCCTAACCCTAACCCTAACCCTTACCAAAAGCCTAAACCTAACTCTAATCCTAACCCTAACCCTAATCCTAAACATAACCCTAACCCTAACCCAAACCCTAAAACTAACCCTAATCCTAACTCTAACCCTAACCCTAATCCTAACCGTAACCCTAACCCTAACCCATACCCAACCCCTAACCCTAACCCTATAACAAACCCTAACTCAAACCCTAACCCTAACCCTAACCCTAACGCAAACCCTAACCCTAAACCTAACCCTAACCCTTTTCCTAACCCTAACCCTAACCCAAAAAATAAACCTAACCCTAACCCAAACCCTAAACCTAAACCTAACCCCAACCCAAACCTGAACCCTAACCCAAACCCTAACCCGAAACCTAAACCTAACCGTAATCCTAAACCTAACCCTAACCCAAAAACTAAACCTAACCCTAACCCTAAGCCAAACCCTACCCCTAAAACTAACCCTAACCCAAACCTTAACCCTAACCCTATTCCTAACCCTGACCCTAGCCCTGACCTTAACCCAAAACCTAACACAAACCCTAACGCTAAACCCTAACCCAAACCAAACGCTAACCTCTACCCTCACCCTAACTCAAACCCCAACGCTAACTCTAACACTAAACCTATTCCTAACCATACCCCTTACCCAATCCCTAACCCTAACCCTCAACCTAGCCCTAACCCAATCCGAAACCCTAAACCTAACCCTAACCCTAATCCAAACAAGAAACCTAACGCAAATCCTAACCCTTACCCTAACTCTAAACCTAACCCTATTTCTTACCCTAACCCTAAGCCTAAACATAACCCAAACCATAACCCTAACCCTAACCGTAAACTTAACCCTAACCCTAACCCTAAAACTATACCTAACCCTAACCCTAACCCTAACTTTTACCCAAACCCAATCCCAAACACTAACCCTAAACCTAACCCTATTCCTAACCCTAACCCTCACCCTAACCTTAACCCTAACCCTAACTCAAACCCTAACCCTAAATCTAACCCTAATCCTATTCCTAACCATAACCCTAACCCAATCCCTAACCCTAACCCTAACCTTAACCCTAACCCTAACTCAAACCCTAACCCTAACCCTAACCCTAACCCTAAACCTAACCCTAACTCTAACCCTAACCCAAAACCTAAAAATAACCTAAACACTAACCCTAAACCTAACCCTAACCCAAACCCTAACCCATACCATAACGCTAACCCAAACCCTAACCCTAACACTAACCCTAACCCTAACACTAACACAAACCCTAACCATAACCCTAACCCAAAGTAAAACTATAACCCTAACTCTAATCCTAACCCTAAACCTAAACCTAATCCTAGCCCTAACCCTAAACGTAACCCAAACCTAACCCCTAACCCTAACACTAATCCTAACCCAAACCCTAACCCTAACCCTAATCCTAATCAAACCCTAAACCTAACCCTAATCCTAACCCTAACCCTAACCCAAATACTAACCCTAAACCTAACCCAAACCGTAAACCAAACCCTAACATTAACCCTAACCCTAACCCTATTCCTAACCCTAACCCTAACCCTAACCTTAACCCAAACAATAACCCTAACCATAACCCTAAAACCTAACCCTAACCCTAAGCCTAACCCTAACCCTCATGCTAACCCTAACCCTAACCCTAACCCAAACCCTAATCCTAACCCTAAACATAACTAAAACCCTAAACCTAAACCTAAACCTATGCCTATCCATAATCCTAACCTAGCCCTAACCCTATCCCTAACCCTAAACCAAACCCAAAACGTATTCCTAACTCTAAAACCTAACCCTAAACATAACCCTAAACTAAACCCTAAGCCTAACCCTAACCCAAACCCTTACCCTTACTCTAACCCTAAACCAAAACCTAAACCGAACCCTAACCCAAACCCTAACCCAAATACTAACAATAACCCTAAAACTAACCCTATTCCTAACAATAACCCTAACCCAATACCTAACCTTAACCCTAAAACAGCCCTAACCCAAACCAAACCCTAAAACTAAACCTAAACCTAACCCTAACCCAAACCCAAACCCTAACCCTATCCCTAACCCAAAACCACACCGTGAAAATAACCCTAAACCTAATCCCTAACCCCTAACAACAAACGTTAACCCAAATCCTAACCCTAAACCTAACCCAATCCCAAACCCTAAACCTAAACCTAACTCTAATCCAAACGCTAAACCTAACACTAATCCTAACCCTAACACTAACCCTAAACCTAACCCTATTTCTTACCCTAACCGTAAACCTAACCTAATCCTAACTCTAACCCTAACCCAAAAACTAACCCTAACCCTAACCCAAACCGTAAACCAAACCCTAACCCTAAACCTAACCCTAACCCTATTCCTAACCCTAACTTTAAACCTAACCTTAACCCAAACAATAACCCTAACCCTAACCCTAACCCTAACCCTAACCCTAACCCTAACCCTAACCCTAACCCTAACCCAATCCCCAACCCTAAACCTAAATTTAACCCTAATTTAAACACTAAACCTATCCCTAATTCTAACCCTTACCCTAACCCTAAACCTAACCCTATTTCTTACCCTAACCCTAACCCTAACCCTAATCCTAACTCTAATCCTAACCCAAAAACTAACCCTAACCCTAAGCCAAACCGTAAACCAAACCCTAACCCTAACTCTAACCGTAACCCTATTCCTAAACCTAACCCTAAACCTAACCTTAACCCAAACAATAACCCTAACCTTAACCCTAAAACCTAACCCTAACCCAAACCCAAACCCTAACCCTATGCCTAACCCAAACCCACACAGTAAAACTGACCCTAAACCGAATCCCTAACCCCTTACAACAAACGTTAACGCAAACCCTAACCCTAACCCTAACCCAATCCAAACCCTAACCATTACCCTAACCCTTACCAAAAGCCTAAACCTAACTCTAATCCTAACCCTAACCCTAATCCTAACCATAACCCTAACCCTAACCCAAACCCTAAACCTAACACTAACCCAAAACCTAATCCTAACCCTAATCCTAACCCTAAACCTAACCCAAACACAAACCCTAAACTTAACCATAATCGTAACCCTAACTCTAACCCTAATCCTAACCCTAACCCTAACTTTAACCCTAACCCAAACCCTAAAGCTAACCCTAATCCTAACCCTAACCCTAACCCTAATCCTAGCCCTAACACTAACCCTAACCCTAACCCAAACCCTAACCCTCTCTAACCCTAACCCAAACCCTAACCCTAACCCTAAGCCTAAACCTAACTCAAAATCTAACCCTAACCCTAACCCTAACCCTAACCCGAACCCTAACACAAACCCTAACTCTAAACCTAAACCTAACCCTAATCCTAACCCTAACCCTAAAACAAAAACTAACCCTAACCCAAACCGTAAACCAAACGCTAACTCTAACCCTAAACCTAAACCTATTCCTAACCCTAACCCTAAACCTAACCTTAACCCAAACAATAACCCTAACCATAACCCTAAATCCTAACCCTTACCCTAACCCTAAACCTAACCCTCACGGTAACCCTAACCCTAACCCTAACCCAAACCCTAATCCTAAGCCTAAACATAACTCAAAACCTAAACCTAACCCTAACGCTAACCCTAACACTAGCCCTAACCCAATACGAAACACTAAACCTAACCCTAACCCTAATCCAAACACGAAACCTAACGCTAATCCTAACCCTAACCCTAACTCTAAACCTAACCCTATTTTTTACCCTAACCCTAACCCTAAAATTAACCCAAACCATAACCCTAACCCTAACCGTAAACTTAACCCTAACCCTAACCCTAACCTTTACCCAAACCCTATCCCAAACACTAACCCTAAACCTAACCCTAACCCAAACCCTAACCCAAACCATAACCCTAACCCAAACCCTAACCCTAACAATAACCCTAACCCTAACACTAACCCAAAACTTAACCCTAACCCTAACCCAAAGCAAAACTCTAACCCTAACTCTAATCCTAACCCTAACCCTAACCCTAACCCTAACCCTAATCCTAACCCAAAACCTAAATCAAACCCTAATCCTAACCATAACCCTAACCCTAATCCTAGCCCTAACCCTAACCCTAACCCAAACCCAACCCCAAACCCTAACCCTACCCTAACCCAAAACCTAACCCTAAACCTAACCCTAACCCTAATCAAACCCTAAACCTAACCCTAATCCTAATCCTAACCCTAAACCAAATACTAACCCTAACCCTAACCCAAACCGTAAACCAAACCCTAACCCTAACCCTAACCCTTACCCTATTCCTAACCCTAATCCTAACCCTAACCTTAACCCAAACAATATCCCTAACCATAACCCTAAAACCTAACCCTAACCCTAACACAAACTCTAATTCTAACCCTAAACATAACTCAAAACCTAAACCTAACCCTAAACCTAACCCTATCCATAATCCTAACCTAACCCTAACCCTATCCCTAACCCTAAACCAAACCCTAAACGTAATCCTAACTCTAAAACCTAACCCTAAAAATAACCCTAAACCAAACCCTAACCCTAACCGTAACCCAAACCCTAAACCTAACCCTAACCCAAACCCTAACCCAAACACTAATAATAACCCTAACCCTAACCCTATTCCTAACCATAACCCTAACCCAATCCCTAACCCTAACCCTAAACCTTGCCCTAACCAAAACCCAAACCCTAAAACTAAAATTAAACCTAACCCTAACCCAAACCCAAACCCTAACCCTATCCCTAACCCAAAACGACACCATGAAACTAACCCTAAACCTAATCCATAACCCCTAACAACAAATGTTAACAAAATCCTAACACTAACCCTAACCCAATCCCAAACCCTAAACCTAAACCTAACCCTAATCCAAACACTAAACCTAACGCTAATCCTAAACCTAACCCTAAGCCTAAACCTAACCCTATTTCTTACCCTAACCCTAACCCTAACCCTGATCCTAACTCTAACCCTAACCCAAAAACTAACCCTAACCCTAACCCAAACCGTAAACCAAACCCTAACCCTAAACCTAACCCTAACCCTATTCCCAAACCTAACCCTAAACCTAACCTTAACCCAAACAATAACCCTAACCATAACCCTAAAACCTAACCCTAACCCTAACCCTAACCCTAACCCTCACGCTAACCCTAACCCTAACCCTAACCCAAACCCTAATCCTAACCCTAAACATAACTCAAAACCTTAACCTAACCCTAAACCTAAATCTATCCATAAACCTAAACTAACCCTAACCCTATCCCTAACCCTAACCCAAAACCTAACCCTAAACCTAACCCAAACAATAAACCAAACCCTAACCCTAACCCTAACCCAAACCCTAACCCTAACCCTAACCCTAACCCAAACCCTAACCCTAAACCCTAACACTAACCCTAACTCTAACACTAACCAAAACCCTAACCCTAACTCTAATGCTAAACCTAACCCTAAACCTAAACCAAACACTAACCCTAAAACTAACCTTAACCCTATTCCTAACCCTAACCCTAACCCTACCACAAACCCTAAATCTAACACTAACACAAACCCTAAACCTAACCCTAAACCTAACCCAAACACAAACCCTAAACTTAACCATAATCGTAACCCTAACCCTAACCCTAATCCTAACGCTATCCCTAACCCTAACCCTAACCCAAACCCTAAATCTAACCCTAATCCTAACCGTAACCCTAACCCTAACCCAAACCCAACACCTAACCCTAACTCTAACCATAACCCAAACCCTAAACCTAACCCTAACCTTAACTCAAACCCTAAACCTAAACCTAACCCTAATACAAAACCTAACCCTAACCCTAACCCTAACCCCAACTCAAACCCTAACCATAACCCTAAACCTAACCCAAAACCTAAACCTAACCCTAACCCTAAACCTAACCCTAAACCAAACCTAACCCTAAACCTAACCCCTAACCCTAACCCTAACATTAACCCACACCCTAACCCTAACCCAAACCCAAATAGAAACCCTAACCCTAACGGTAACCCAAACCCTAAACCTAACACTAACCCAAACTCTAACACTAACCCTAACCCTAACGCTAACCCAAAACCTAAACCTAACACTAACCCAAACTCTAACCCTAACCCTAACCCTAACCCTAACCCTAACCCTAACCCTAACCCTAACCCTAACCCAAACACAAACCCTAAACTTAACCATAATCGTAACCCTAACCCTAACCCTAATCCTAACCCTAACCCTAACCCTAACCCTAACCATAACCCTAACCCTAACCCAAACCCTAAACCTAACTCTAATCCTAATCCTAAATCTAACCCTAACCCTAATCCTAACCGTAACTCTAACGCTAACCCGAACCCAACACGTAACCCTAACCCTAACCCTAACATAAACCCTAACCCTAACCCTAACCCTAACTCAAACCCTAACCCTAACCCTAACCCAAACCCTAACCCTCTCTAACCCTAACCCAAAACCTAAACCTAACCCTAACCCACATCCTAACCCAAACCCTAACTCAAACCCTAACCCGAACCCTAACTCTAACTCAAACCCTAACCCTAAACCTAAACCTAGCCCTAATCCTAACCCTAACCCTAACCCAAAAACTAACCCTAACCTTAACCCAAACCCTAACCCTAACCCTAACCGTAACATAAACCCTAAACCTAACCCTATTCCTAACCCTAACACTAACCCTAACCTTAACCCAAACCCTAACACAAACCCTAACCCTAAACCCTAACCCAAACCCTAACCCTAATCCTAACCCTAAACCTAACCCCTAACCCCTAACCACAAACATTAACATAAACCATAACACTAACCTAACCATAAACCTAACCCTAAACCTAACCCTAACCCTAAACCCTAACCCTAACCCTAACCCTAACCCAAACCCTAACCCTAACCCTAAACCTAACACTAACCCAAACCCTAACCCTAAGCCTAATCCAAACCAAAACCCTAACCCTAACTCTAATCCTAACCCTAAACCTAAACCTAATCCTAACCCTAACCCTAACCCTAACCCTAACCCTAAACCTAAACCTAATCCTAACCCTAACCCTAACCCTAACCCTAACCCTAACTCAAACCCTAAACCTAACCCTAATCCTAACCCTAACCCTAAACCTAGTCCTAGCCCTAACCCTAACCCTAACCCTAACCCAAACACTAACCCTCTCTAACCCTAACCCAAACCCTAACCCTAAACCTAAGCCTAACCCTAACTCAAAATCTAACCCTAACCCTAACCCTAACCCTAACCCGAACCCTAACACAAACCCTAACTCTAAACCTAACCCTAACCCTAATCCTAACCCTAACCCTAACCCAAAAACTAACCCTAACCCAAACCGTAAACCAAACCCTAACTCTAACCCTAACCCTAACCCTAACACTAACCCAATCCGAAACCCTAAACCTAACCCTAACCCTAATCCAAACACGAAACCTAACGCTAATCCTAACCCTAACCCTAACTCTAAACCTAACCCTATTTTTTACCCTAACCGTAACCCTAAAATTAACCCAAACCATAACCCTAACCCTAACCGTAAACTTAACCCTAACCCTAACCCTAACTTTTACCCAAACCCTATCCCAAACACTAACCCTAAACCTAACCCTATTCCTAACCCTAACCCTAACCCTAACCTTAACCCTAAACCTAACTCAAACCCTAACCCTAACTCTAACACTAACCCTATTCCTAACCATAACCCTAACCCAATCCCTAAACCTAACCCTAACCTTAACCCTAACCCTAACTCAAACCGTAACCCTAACACTAACCCTAACCCAAAACCTAAAAATAACCCAAACACTAACCCTAAACCTAACCCTAACCCAAACCCTAACCCATACCATAACCCTAACCCAAACCCTAACCCTAACACTAACCCTAATCCTAACAGTAACCCTAACCCTAACACTAACACAAACCCTAACCATAACCCTAACCCAAAGCAAAACTATAACCCTAACTCTAATCCTAACCCTAAACCTAAACCTAATCCTAGCCCTAACCCTAACCCTAACCCAAACCCAACCCCTAACCCTAACACTAATCCTAACCCAAACCCTAACCCTAACCCTAATCCTAATCAAATCCTAAACCTAACCCTAATCCTAACGCTAACCCTAACCCAAATACTAACCCTAACACTATCCCAAACCGTAAACCAAACCGTAACATTTACCCTAACCCTAACCCTATTCCTAACCCTAATCCTAACCCTAACCCTAACCCAAAAACTAACCCTAACCCAAACCGTAAACCAAATCCTAACTCTAACCCTAACCCTAACCCTAACACTAACCCTAACCCTAACCCTAACCCTAACCCTCACCCTAACACTAACCCAAACCCTAATCCTAACCCTAAACATAACTCAAAACCTAAACCTAACCCTAACCCTAACCCAAACCGTAAACCAAACCCTAACCCTAACCCTAACCCTATTACTAACCCTAACCCTAACCCTAAACTTAACCCAAACAATAACCCTAACCATAACCCTAAAACCTAACCCTAACCCTAAGCCTAACCCTAACCCTCACGCTAACCCTAACCCTAACCCTAACCCAAACCCTAATCCTAACCCTAAACATAACTAAAAACCTAAACCTAAACCTAAACCTAAGCCTATCCATAATCCTAACCTAGCCCTAACCCTATCCCTAATCCTAAACCAAACCCTAAACGTATTCCTAACTCTAAAACCTAACCCTAAACATAACCCTAAACTAAACCCTAACCCTAACCCTAACCCAAACCCTTACCCTAACTCTAACCCTAAACCAAAACCTAAACCTAACCCTAACCCAAACCCTAACCCAAACACTAACAATAACCCTTAAACTAACCCTATTCCTAACAATAACCCTAACCCAATACCTAACCCTAACCCTAACCCAGCCCTAACCCAAACCCAAACCCTAAAACTAAACCTAAACCTAACCCTAACCCAAACCCAAACCCTAACCCTATCCCTAACCCAAAACCACACCGTGAAAATAACCCTAAACCTAATCCCTAACCCCTAACAACAAACGTTAACCCAAATCCTAACCCTAACCCTAACCCAATCCCAAACCCTAAACCTAAATCTAAACCTAATTTAAACACTAAACCTAACGCTAATCCTAACCCTAACCCTAACCCTAATCCTAAACCTAATCTTAACCCAAACAATAACCCTAACCATAACCCTAAAACCTAACCCTAACCCTAACCCTAACCCTAACCCTCACGCTAACCCTAACCCTAACCCTAACCCAAACCCTAATCCTAACCCTAAACGTAACTCAAAACCTTAACCTAACCCTAAACCTAAATCTATCCATAAACCTAACCTAACCCTAACCCTATCCCTAACCATAACCCTAAAACCTAACCCTAACCCTAAGCCTAAGCCTAACCCTCACGCTAACCCTAACCCTAACCCTAACCCAAACCCTAATCCTAACCCTAAACATAACTAAAAACCTAAACCTAAACCTAAACCTAAGCCTATCCATAATCCTAAACTAGCCCTAACCCTATCCCTAACCCTAAACCAAACCCTAAACGTATTCAAACTCTAAAACCTAACCCTAAACATAACCCTAAACTAAACCCTAAGCCTAACCCTAAACCAAACCCTTACCCTAACTCTAACCCTAAACCAAAACCTAAACCGAACCCTAACCCAAACCCTAACCCAAATACTAACAATAACCCTAAAACTAACCCTATTCCTAACAATAACCCTAACCCAATACCTAACCCTAACCCTAAAACAGCCCTAACCCAAACCCAAACCCTAAAACTAAACCTAAACCTAACCCTAACCCAAACCCAAACCCTAACCCTATCCGAACCCAAAACCACACCGTGAAAATAACCCTAAACCTAATCCCTAACCCCTAACAACAAACGTTAACCCAAATCCTAACCCTAAACCTAACCCAATCCCAAACCCTAAACCTAAACCTAACTCTAATCCAAACGCTAAACCTAACGCTAATCCTAACCCTAACCCTAACCCTAAACCTAACCCTATTTCTTACCCTAAACCTAAACCTAACCTAATCCTAACTCTAACCCTAACCCAAAAACTAACCCTAACCCTAACCCAAACCGTAAACCAAACCCTAACCCTAAACCTAACCCTAACCCTATTCCTAACCCTAACCCTAAACCTAACCTTAACCCAAACAATAACCCTAACCCTAACCCTAACCCTAACCCTAACCCTAACCCAATCCCAAACCCTAAACCTAAATTTAACCCTAATTTAAACACTAAACCTAACGCTAATTCTAACCCTAACCCTACCCCTAAACCTCACCCTATTTCTTCCCCTAACCCTAACCCTAACCCTAATCCTATCTCTAATCCTAACCCAAAAACTAACCCTAACCCTAAGCCAAACCGTAAACCAAACCCTAACCCTAACTCTAACCGTAACCCTATTCCTAAACCTAACCCTAAACCTAACCTTAACCCAAACAATAACCCTAACCATAACCCTAAAACCTAACCCTAACCCAAACCCAAACCCTACCCTATGCCTAACACAAACCCACACAGTAAAACTGACCCTAAACCGAATCCCTAACCCCTAACAACAAACGTTAACCCAAACCCTAACCCTAACCCTAACCCAACCCAAACCCTAACCATTACCCTAACCCTTACCAAAAGCCTAAACCTAACTCTAATCCTAACCCTAACCCTAATCCTAATCATAACCCTAACCCTAACCCAAACCCTAAACCTAACACTAACCCAAAACCTAATCCTAACCCTAACCCTAACCCTAAACCTAACCCAAACACAAACCCTAAACTTAACCATAATCGTAACCCTAACTCTAACCCTAATCCTAACCCTAACCCTAAACTTAACCCTAACCCAAACCCTAAAGCTAACCCTAATCCTAACCCTAACCCTAACCCTAATCCTAGCCCTAACCCTAACCCTAACCCTCACCCAAACCCTAACCCTCTCTAACCCTAACCCAAACCCTAACCCTAACCCTAAGCCTAAACCTAACTCAAAATCTAACCCTAACCCTAACCCTAACCCTAACCCTAACCCGAACCCTAACACAAACCCTAACTCTAAACCTAAACCTAACCCTAATCCTAACCCTAACCCTAAAACAAAAACTAACCCTAACCCAAACCGTAAACCAAACCCTAACTATAACCCTAAACCTAAACCTATTCCTAACCCTAACCCTAAACCTAACCTTAACCCAAACAATAACCCTAACCATAAACCTAAAACCTAACCCTTACCCTAACCCTAACCCTAACCCTCACGGTAACCCTAACCCTAACCCTAACCCAAACCCTAATCCTAACCCTAAACATAACTCAAAACCTAAACCTAACCCTAACGCTAACCCTAACACTAACCCTAAACCTAACCCTAACCGTAACGCTAACCCTAAACCTAACCCAAACCCAAACTCAAAACTTAACCCTAATCGTAACCCTCACCCTAATCCTAACCCTAACCCAAACCCTAAACTTAGCATTAACCCTAACCCTAACACTAACCCAAATCTAATCCTAAACCTAACCCTAAAACAAACCCTAACCCTAAGACTAAACCTAACCCTAACACTAACCCAAACGCTAACCCTAACCCTAACCCAAACCAAAACCCTAACCCTAACTCTAATCCTAAACCTAAACCTAACCCTAACCCTAACCCAAACCGTAAACCAAACCCTAACCCTAAACCTAACCCTAACCCTATTCCTAACCCTAACCCTAAACCTAACCCTCATGCTAACTCTAACCCTAACCCTAACCCAAACCCTAATCCTAACCCTAAACATAACTCTAAACCTAAGCCTAAACCTAACCCTATCCATAATCCTAACCTAACCCAAACCCTAACCGTAACCCTAACCCAAACCCTAACCCTAACTCTAAACCTAACCCAAAACCTAAACCTAACCCTAACCCAAACCCTAACCCAAACACTAACAATAACCCAAACCCTAACTCTATTCCTAACCATAACCCTAACCAAATCCTTAACCCTAACACTAACCCTAACCCTAACCCAAACCCAAACCCTAAAACTAAACCTAAACCTAACCCTAACCCAAGCCCAAACCCTAACCCTAACCCTAACCGAAAACCACACAGTGAAACTAACCCTAAACCTAATCCCTAACCCCTAACAACAAACGTTAACCCAAACCCTAACCCTAACCCTAACACAATCCAAACCCTAACCCTAACCCTAACCCTTACGAAAAGCCTAAACCTAACTCTAATCCTAACCCTAACCCTAAACCTAACCCTAACCCTATTCCTAAACCTAACCCTAAACCTAACCTTAACCCAAACAATAACCCTAACCATAACCCTAAAACCTAACCCTAACCCTAACCCTAACCCTCACGCTAACCCTAACCCTAACCCTAACCCAAACCCTAATCCTAACCCTAAACATAACTCAAAACCTTAACCTAACCCTAAACCTAAATCTATCCATAAACCTAAACTAACCCTAACCCTATC
>JAJHUQ010000040.1:6915000-6992500 GCA_035773235.1 Eospalax fontanierii | reverse complement strand
ACCTAACCTTAACCCAAACAATAACCCTAACCATAACCCTAAAACCTAACCCTTACCCTAACCCTAACCCTAACCCTCACGGTAACCCTAACCCTAACCCTAACCCAAACCCTAATCCTAACCCTAAACATAACTCAAAACCTAAACCTAACCCTAACGCTAACCCTAACACTAACCCTAAACCTAACCCTAACCCTAACGCTAACCCTAAACCTAACCCAAACCCAAACTCAAAACTTAACCCTAATCGTAACCCTCACCCTAATCCTAACCCTAACCCAAACCCTAAACTTAACATTAACTCTAACCCTAACACTAACCCAAATCTAATCCTAAACCTAACCCTAAAACAAACCCTAACCCTAAGACTAAACCTAACCCTAACACTAACCCAAACGCTAACCCTAACCCTAACCCAAACCAAAACCCTAACCCTAACTCTAATCCTAAACCTAAACCTAACCCTAACCCTAACCCAAACCGTAAACCAAACCCTAACCCTAAACCTAACCCTAACCCTATTCCTAACCCTAACCCTAAACCTAACCCTCATGCTAACTCTAACCCTAACCCTAACCCAAACCCTAATCCTAACCCTAAACATAACTCTAAACCTAACCCTAAACCTAACCCTATCCATAATCCTAACCTAACCCAAACCCTAACCGTAACCCTAACCCAAACCCTAACCCTAACTCTAAACCTAACCCAAAACCTAAACCTAACCCTAACCCAACCCCTAACCCAAACACTAACAATAACCCAAACCCTAACTCTATTCCTAACCATAACCCTAACCAAATCCTTAACCCTAACACTAACCCTAACCCTACCCCAAACCCAAACCCTAAAACTAAACCTAAACCTAACCCTAACCCAAGCCCAAACCCTAACCCTAACCCTAACCGAAAACCACACAGTGAAACTAACCCTAAACCTAATCCCTAACCCCTAACAACAAACGTTAACCCAAACCCTAACCCTAACCCTAACACAATCCAAACCCTAACCCTAACCCTAACCCTTACGAAAAGCCTAAACCTAACTCTAATCCTAACCCTAACCCTAAACCTAACCCTAACCCTATTCCTAAACCTAACCCTAAACCTAACCTTAACCCAAACAATAACCCTAACCATAACCCTAAAACCTAACCCTAACCCTAACCCTAACCCTAACCCTCACGCTAACCCTAACCCTAACCCTAACCCAAACCCTAATCCTAACCCTAAACATAACTCAAAACCTTAACCTAACCCTAAACCTAAATCTATCCATAAACCTAAACTAACCCTAACCCTAGCCCTAACCCTAACCCAAAACCTAACCCTAAACCTAACCCAAACAATAAACCAAACCCTAACCCTAACCCTAACCCAAACCCTAACCCTAACCCAAACCCTAACCCTAAACCCTAACACTAACCCTAACTCTAACACTAACCAAAACCCTAACCCTAACTCTAATGCTAAACCTAACCCTAACCCGAAACCAAACACTAACCCTAAAACTAACCTTAACCCTATTCCTAACCCTAACCCTAACCCTACCACAAACCCTAAATCTAACACTAACACAAACCCTAAACCTAACCCTAAACCTAACCCAAACACAAACCCTAAACTTAACCATAATCGTAACCCTAACCCTAACCCTAATCCTAACGCTATCCCTAACCCTAACCCTAACCCAAACCCTAAATCTAACCCTAATCCTAACCGTAACCCTAACCCTAACCCAAACCCAACACCTAACCCTAACTCTAACCATAACCCAAACCCTAAACCTAACCCTAACCCTAACTCAAACCCTAAACCTAAACCTAACCCTAATACAAAACCTAACCCTAACCCTAACTCTAACCCCAACTCAAACCCTAACCATAACCCTAAACCTAACCCAAAACCTAAACCTAACCCTAACCCTAAACCTAACCCTAAACCAAACCTAACCCTAAACCTAACCCCTAACCCCTAACCGCAAACATTAACCCACACCCTAACCCTAACCCAAACCCAAATAGAAACCCTAACCCTAATGGTAACCCAAACCCTAAACCTAACACTAACCCAAACTCTAACACTAACCCTAACCCTAACCCTAACCCAAACCCTAAACCTAACACTAACCCAAACTCTAACACTAACCCTAACCCTAACCTTAAACCTAACCCAAACACAAACCCTAAACTTAACCATAATCGTAACCCTAACCCTAACCCTAATCCTAACCCTAACCCTAACCCTAACCCTAACCCTAACCCTAAGCCAAACCCTAAACCTAACTCTAATCCTAATCCTAAATCTAACCCTAACCCTAATCCTAACCGTAACTCTAACCCTAACCCGAACCCAACACGTAACCCTAACCCTAACCCTAACATAAACCCTAACCCTAACCCTAACCCTAACCCTAACTCAAACCCTAACCCTAACCCTAACCCAAACCCTAACCCTCTCTAACCCTAACCCAAAACCTAAACCTAACCCTAACCCACATCCTAACCCAAACCCTAACTCAAACCCTAACCCGAACCCTAACTCTAACTCAAACCCTAACCCTAAACCTAAACCTAGCCCTAATCCTAACCCTAACCCTAACCCAAAAACTAACCCTAACCTTAACCCAAACCCTAACCCTAACCCTAACCGTAACATAAACCCTAAACCTAACCCTATTCCTAACCCTAACACTAACCCTAACCTTAACCCAAACCCTAACACAAACCCTAACCCTAAACCCTAACCCAAACCCTAACCCTAATCCTAACCCTAAACCTACCCCCTAACCCCTAACCACAAACATTAACATAAACCATAACACTAACCTAACCATAAACCTAACCATTAACCTAACCCTAACCCTAAACCCTAACCCTAACCCTAACCCTAACCCAAACCCTAACCCTAACCCTAAACCTAACACTAACCCAAACCCTAACCCTAAGCCTAATCCAAACCAAAACCCTAACCCTAACTCTAATCCTAACCCTAAACCTAAACCTAATCCTAACCCTAACCCTAACCCTAACCCTAAACCTAAACCTAATCCTAAACCTAACCCTAACCCTAACCCTAACCCTAACTCAAACCCTAAACCTAACCGTAATCCTAACCCTAACCCTAAACCTAGTCCTAGCCCTAACCCTAACCCTAACCCTAACCCAAACACTAACCCTCTCTAACCCTAACCCAAACCCTAACCCTAAAACTAAGCCTAACCCAAACTCAAAATCTAACCCTAACCCTAACCCTAACCCTAACCCGAACCCTCACACAAACCCTAACTCGAAACCTAACCCTAACCCTAATCCTAACCCTAACCCTAACCCAAAAACTAACCCTAACCCAAACCGTAAACCAAACCCTAACTCTAACCCTAACCCTAACCCTAACACTAACCCTAACCCTAACCCTAACCCTAACCCTAACCCTAACCCTAACACAAACCCAAACCCTAATCCTAACCCTAAACATAACTCAAAACCTAAACCTAACCGTAACCCTAACCCAAACCGTAAACCAAACCCTAACCCTAACCCTAACCCTATTCCTAACCCTAACCCGAACCCTAACCTTAACCCAAACCATAACCCTAACCATAACCCTAAAACCTAACCCTAACCCTAAGCCTAACCCTAACCCTCACGCTAACCCTAACCCTAACCCTAACCCAAACCCTAATCCTAACCCTAAACATAACTCAAAACCTAAACCTAACCCTAAACCTAACCCTATCCATAATCCTAACCTAACCCTAACCCTATCCCTAACCCTAAACCAAACCCTAAACGTAATCCTAACTCTAAAACCTAACCCTAAACATAACCCTAAACCAAACCCTAACCCTAACCCTCACCCAAACCCTAAACCTAACCCTAACTCAAACCCTAACGCAAACACTAACAATAACCCTAACCCTAACCCTATTCCTAACCATAACCCTAACGCAATCCCTAACCCTAACCCTAAACCTTGCCCTAACCCAAACCCAAACCCTAAAAATAAAATTAAACCTAACCCTAACCCAAACCCAAACCCTAACCCTATCCCTAAATCAAAACAACACCGTGAAACTAACCCTAAACCTAATCCCTAACCCCTAACAACAAACGTTAACCCAAATCCTAACCCTAACCCTAACCCAATCCCAAACCCTAAACCTAAATCTAACCCTAATTTAAACACTAAACCTAACGCTAATCCTAACCCTAACCCTAACCCTAATCCTAAACCTAACCTTAACCCAAACAATAACACTAACCATAACCCTAAAACCTAACCCTAACCCTAACCCTAACCCTAACCCTAACCCTAACCCAAACCCTAATCCTAACCCTAAACATAACTCAAAACCTTAACCTAACCCTAAACCTAAATCTATCCATAAACCTAACCTAACCCTAACCCTATCCCTAACCATAACCCTAAAACCTAACCCTAACCCTAAGCCTAAGCCTAACCCTCACGCTAACCCTAACCCTAACCCTAACCCAAACCCTAATCCTAACCCTAAACATAACTAAAAACCTAAACCTAAACCTAAACCTAAGCCTATCCATAATCCTAAACTAGCCCTAACCCTATCCCTAACCCTAAACCAAACCCTAAACGTATTCCTAACTCTAAAACCTAACCCTAAACATAACCCTAAACTAAACCCTAACCCTAACCCTAACCCAAACCGTTACCCTAACTCTAACCCTAACCCAAAACCTAAACCTAACCCTAACCCAAACCCTAACCCAAACACTAACAATAACCCTAAAATTAACCCTATTCCTAACAATAACCCTAAACCAATACCTAACGCTAACCCTAACCTAGCCCTAACCCAAACCCTAAAACTAAACCTAAACCTAACCCTAACCCAAACCCAAACCCTAACCCTATCCCTAACCCAAAACCACACCGTGAAAATAACCCTAAACCTAATCCCTAACCCCTAACAACAAACGTTAACCCAAATCCTAACCCTAAACCTAACCCAATCCCAAACCCTAAACCTAAACCTAACCCTAATCCAAACACTAAACCTAACGCTAATCCTAACCCTAACCCTAACCCTAAACCTAACCCTATTTCTTACCCTAACCCTAAACCTAACCTAATCCTAACTCTAACCCTAACCCAAAAACTAACCCTAACCCTAACCCACACCGTAAACCAAACCCTAACCCTAAACCTAACCCTAACCCTATTCCTAACCCTAACCCTAAACCTAACCTTAAACCAAACAATAACCCTAACCCTAACCCTAACACTAAACCTAACCCTAACCCTAACCCTAACCCAATCCCAAACCCTAAACCTAAACCTAACCCTAATTTAAACACTAAACCTAACGCTAATCCTAACCCTAACCCTAACCCTAAACCTACCCCTATTTCTTACCCTAACCCTAACCCTAACCCTAATCCTAACTCTAATCCTAACCCAAAAACTAACCCTAACCCTACGCCAAACCGTAAACCAAACCCTAACCCTAACCGTAACCCTATTCCTAACCCTAACCCTAAACCTAACCTTAACCCAAACAATAACCCTAACCATAACCCTAAAACCTAACCCTAACCCAAACCCAAACCCTAACCCTATGCCTAACCCAAACCCACACAGTAAAACTGACCCTAAACCTAATCCCTAACCCTTAACAACAAACGTTAACCCAAACCCTAACCCTAACCCTAACCCAATCCAAACCCTAACCATTACCCTAACCCTTACCAAAAGCCTAAACCTAACTCTAATCCTAACCCTAACCCTAATCCTAACCATAACCCTAACCCTAACCCAAACCCTAAAACTAACCCTAATCCTAAATCTAACCCTAACCCTAATCCTAACCATAACCCTAAACCTAACCCATACCCAACCCCTAACCCTAACCCTAACCCTAAAACAAACCCTAACTCAAACCCTAACCCTAACCCTAACACTAACGCAAACCCTAACCCTAAACCTAACCCTAACCCTTTTCCTAACCCTAACCCTAACCCAAAAAATAAACCTAACCCTAACCCAAACCCTAACCCTAAACCTAAACCTAACCCAAACCCTAACCCTAACCTGAAACCTAATCCTAACCGTAATCCTAAACCTAACCCTAACCCAAAAACTAAACCTAACCCTAACCCTAACCCAAACCCTAACCCTAAAACTAACCCTAACCCAAACCTTAACCCTAACCCTATTCCTAACCCTAACACTAACCCTAACCCTAACCCTATTCCTAACCCTAACCCTAAATCTAACCTTAACCCAAAACCTAACACAAACCCTAACCCTAAACCCTAACCCAAACCCAAACCCTAACCTTAACCCTAACCCTAACTCAAACCCTAACCCTAACTCTATCCCTAACCCTTTTCCTAACCATAACCCTAACCCAATCCCTAATCCTAACCCTAACCCTAGCCCTAACCCAATCCGAAAACCTAAACCTAACCCTAACCCTAAACCAAACACGAAACCTAACGCTAATCCTAACCCTAACCCTAACTCTAAACCTAACCCTATTTTTTACCCTAACCCTAACCCTAAAATTAACCCAAACCATAACCCTAACCATAACCCTAACCCAAACCCTAACCCTAACAATAACCCTAACCCTAACACTAACCTTAAACCTAACACTAACCCAAAACTTAACCCTAACCCTAACCCAAAGCAAAACTCTAACCCTAACTCTAATCCTAACCCTAACCCTAACCCTAACCCTAACCCTAATCCTAACCCAAAACCTAAATCAAACCCTAATCCTAACCGTAACCCTAACCCTAATCCTAGCCCTAACCCTAACCCTAACCCAAACCCAACCCTAAACCCTAACCCTACACTAACCCAAAACCTAACCCTTAACCTAACCCTAACCCTAATCAAACCCTAAACCTAATCCATAACCCCTAACAACAAACGTTAACCCAAATCCTAACCCTAACCCTAACCCAATCCCAAACCCTAAACCTAAATCTAATCCTAATTTAAACACTAAACCTAACGCTAATCCTAACCCTAAACCTAATCCTAATCCTAATCCTAACCTTAACCCAAACAATAACCCTAACCATAACCCTAAAACCTAACCCTAACCCTAACCCTAACCCTAACGCTCACGCTAACCCTAACCCTAACCCTAACCCAAACCCTAATCCTAACCCTAAACATAACTCAAAACCTTAACCTAACCCTAAACCTAAATCTATCCATAAACCTAACCTAACCCTAACCCTATCCCTAAACATAACCCTAAAACCTAACCCTAAACCTAAGCCTAACCCTAACCCTCACGCTAACCCTAACCCTAACCCTAACCCAAACCCTAATCCTAACCCTAAACATAACTAAAAACCTAAACCTAAACCTAAACCTAAGCCTATCCATAATCCTAAACTAGCCCTAACCCTATCCCTAACACTAAACCAAACCCTAAACGTATTCCTAACTCTAAAACCTAACCCTAAACATAACCCTAAACTAAACCCTAAGCCTAACCCTAACCCAAACCCTTACCCTAACTCTAACCCTAAACCAAAACCTAAACCGAACCCTAACCCAAACCCTAACCCAAATACTAACAATAACTCTAAAACTAACACTATTCCTAACAATAACCCTAACCCAATACCTAACCCTAACCCTAAAACAGCCCTAACCCAAACCCAAACCCTAAAACTAAACCTAAACCTAACCCTAACCCAAACCCAAACCCTAACCCTATCCCTAACCCAAAACCACACCGTGAAAATAACCCTAAACCTAATCCCTAACCCCTAACAACAAACGTTAACCCAAATCCTAACCCTAAGCCTAACCCAATCCCAAACACTAAACCTAACCCTAACTCTAATCCAAACGCTAAACCTAACGCTAATCCTAACCCTAACCCTAACCCTAAACCTAACCCTATTTCTTACCCTAACCCTAAACCTAACCTAATCCTAACTCTAACCCTAACCCAAAAACTAACCCTAACCCTAACCCAAACCGTAAACCAAACCCTAACCCTAAACCTACCCCTAACCCTATTCCTAACCCTAACCCTAAACCTAACCGTAACCCAAACAATAACCCTAACCCTAACCCTAACCCTAACCCTAACCCAATCCCAAACCCTAAACCTAAATTTAACCCTAATTTAAACACTAAACCTAACGCTAATTCTAACCCTAACCCTAACCCTAAACCTAACCCTATTTCTTACCCTAACCCTAACCCTAACCCTAATCCTAACTCTAATCCTAACCCAAAAACTAACCCTAACCCTAAGCCAAACCGTAAACCAAACCCTAACCCTAACTCTAACCGTAACCCTATTCCTAAACCTAACCCTAAACCTAACCTTAACCCAAACAATAACCCTAACCATAACCCTAAAACCTAACCCTAACCCAAACCCAAACCCTACCCTATGCCTAACACAAACCCACACAGTAAAACTGACCCTAAACCGAATCCCTAACCCCTAACAACAAACGTTAACCCAAACCCTAACCCTAACCCTAACCCAATCCAAACCCTAACCATTACCCTAACCCTTACCAAAAGCCTAAACCTAACTCTAATCCTAACCCTAACCCTAATCCTAATCATAACCCTAACCCTAACCCAAACCCTAAACCTAACACTAACCCAAAACCTAATCCTAACCCTAACCCTAACCCTAAACCTAACCCAAACACAAACCCTAAACTTAACCATAATCGTAACCCTAACTCTAACCCTAATCCTAACCCTAACCCTAACCTTAACCCTAACCCAAACCCTAAAGCTAACCCTAATCCTAACCCTAACCCTAACCCTAATCCTAGCCCTAACCCTAACCCTAACCCTCACCCAAACCCTAACCCTCTCTAACCCTAACCCAAACCCTAACCCTAAGCCTAAACCTAACTCAAAATCTAACCCTAACCCTAACCCTAACCCTAACCCTAACCCGAACCCTAACACAAACCCTAACTCTAAACCTAAACCTAACCCTAATCCTAACCCTAAACCTAAAACAAAAACTAACCCTAACCCAAACCGTAAACCAAACCCTAACTCTAACCCTAAACCTAAACCTATTCCTAACCCTAACCCTAAACCTAACCTTAACCCAAACAATAACCCTAACCATAACCCTAAAACCTAACCCTTACCCTAACCCTAACCCTAACCCTCACGGTAACCCTAACCCTAACCCTAACCCAAACCCTAATCCTAACCCTAAACATAACTCAAAACCTAAACCTAACCCTAACGCTAACCCTAACACTAACCCTAAACCTAACCCTAACCCTAACGCTAACCCTAAACCTAACCCAAACCCAAACCCAAACTCAAAACTTAACCCTAATCGTAACCCTCACCCTAATCCTAACCCTAACCCAAACCCTAAACTTAGCATTAACCCTAACACTAACACTAACCCAAATCTAATCCTAAACCTAACCCTAAAACAAACCCTAACCCTAAGACTAAACCTAACCCTAACACTAACCCAAACGCTAACCCTAACCCTAACCCAAACCAAAACCCTAACCCTACATCTAATCCTAAACCTAAACCTAACCCTAACCCTAGCCCATACCGTAAACCAGACCCTAACCCTAAACCTAACCCTAACCCTATTCCTAACCCTAACCCTAAACCTAACCTTAACCCAAACAATAACCCTGAGCATAACCCTAAAACCTAACCATAACCCTAACCCTAACCCTAACCCTCACGCTAACTCTAACCCTAACCCTAACCCAAACCCTAATCCTAACCCTAAACATAACTCTAAACCTAACCCTAAACCTAACCCTATCCATAATCCTAACCTAACCCAAACCCTAACCGTAACCCTAACCCAAACCCTAACCCTACCTCTAAACCTAACCCAAAACCTAAACCTAACCCTAACCCAAACCCTAACCCAAACACTAACAATAACCCAAACCCTAACTCTATTCCTAACCATAACCCTAACCAAATCCTTAACCCTAAAACAAACCCTAACCCTAACCCAAACCCAAACCCTAAAACTAAATCTAAACCTAACCCTAACCCAAGCCCAAACCCTAACCCTAACCCTAACCGAAAACCACACAGTGAAACTAACCCTAAACCTAATCCCTAATCCCTAACAACAAACGTTAACCCAAACCCTAACCCTAACCCTAACACAATCCAAACCCTAACCCTAACCCTAACCCTTACGAAAAGCCTAAACCTAACTCTAATCCTAACCCTAACCCTAATCCTAACCATAACCCTAACCCTAACTCAAACCCTAAAACTAACCCTAATCCTAACTCTAACCCTAACCCTAATCCTAACCGTAACCCTAACCCTAACCCATACCCAACCCCTAACCCTAACCCTATAACAAACCCTAACTCAAACCCTAACCCTAACCCTAACCCTAACGCAAACCCTAACCCTAAACCTAACCCTAACCCTTTTCCTAACCCTAACCCTAACCCAAAAAATAAACCTAACCCTAACCCAAACCCTAAACCTAAACCTAACCCCAACCCTATCCCTAACCCAAAACCACACCGTGAAAATAACCCTAAACCTAATCCCTAACCCCTAACAACAAATGTTAACCCAAATCCTAACACTAACCCTAACCCAATCCCAAACCCTAAACCTAAACCTAACCCTAATCCAAACACTAAACCTAACGCTAATCCTAAACCTAACCCTAAGCCTAAACCTAACCCTATTTCTTACCCTAACCCTAACCCTAACCCTGATCCTAACTCTAACCCTAACCCAGAAACTAACCCTAACCCTAACCCAAACCGTAAACCAAACCCTAATCCTAAACCTAACCCTAACCATATTCCTAAACCTAACCCTAAACCTAACCTTAACCCAAACAATAACCCTAAAACCTAACCCTAACCCTAACCCTAACCCTCACGCTAACCCTAACCCTAACCCTAACTCAAACCCTAATCCTAACCCTAAACATAACTCAAAACCTTAACCTAACCCTAAACCTAAATCTATCCATAAACCTAACCTAACCCTAACCCTATCCCTAACCCTAACCCAAAACCTAACCCTAAACCTAACCCAAACAATAAACCAAATCCTAACCCTAACCCTAACCCTAACCCTAACCCTAACCCTAACCCTAACCCAAACCCTAACCCTAAACCCTAACACTAACCCTAACTCTAACACTAACCAAAACCCTAACCCTAACTCTAATGCTAAACCTAACCCTAACCCTAAACCAAACACTAACCCTAAAACTAACCTTAACCCTATTCCTAACCCTAACCCTAACCCTACCACAAACCCTAAACCTAACACTAACACAAACCCTAAACCTAACCCTAAACCTAACCCAAACACAAACCCTAAACTTAACCATAATCGTAACCCTAACCCTAACCCTAATCCTAACGCTATCCCTAACCCTAACCCTAACCCAAACCCTAAATCTAACCCTAATCCTAACCGTAACCCTAACCCTAACCCAAACCCAACACCTAACCCTAACTCTAACCATAACCTAAACCCTAAACCTAACCCTCACCCTAACTCAAACCCTAAACCTAAACCTAACCCTAATACAAAACCTAACCCTAACCCTAACCCTAACCCCAACTCAAACCCTAACCATAACCCTAAACCTAACCCAAAACCTAAACCTACCCTAACCCTAAACCTAACCCTAAACCAAACCTAACCCTAAACCTAACCCCTAACACCTAACCGCAAACATTAACCCACACCCTAACCCTAACCCAAACCCAAATAGAAACCCTAACCCTAACGGTAACCCAAACCCTAAACCTAACACTAACCCAAACTCTAACACTAACCCTAACCCTAACCCTAACCCAAACCCTAAACCTAACACTAACCCAAACTCTAACACTAACCCTAACCCTAACCCTAAACCTAACCCAAACACAAACCCTAAACTTAACCATAACCGTAACCCTAACCCTAACCCTAATCCTAACATTAACCCTAACCCTAACCCTAACCCAAACCCTAAACCTAACTCTAATCCTAATCCTAAATCTAACCCTAACCCTAATCCTAACCGTAACTCTAACCCTAACCCGAACCCAACACGTAACCCTAACCCTAACCCTAACATAAACCCTAACCCTAACCCTAACCCTAACTCAAACCCTAACCCTAACCCTAACCCAAACCCTAACCCTCTCTAACCCTAACCCAAAACCTAAACCTAACCCTAACCCACATCCTAACCCAAACCCTAACTCAAACCCTAACCCGAACCCTAACTCTAACTCAAACCCTAACCCTAATCCTAAACCTAGCCCTAATCCTAACCCTAACCCTAACCCAAAAACTAACCCTAACCTTAACCCAAACCCTAACCCTAACCCTAACCGTAACATAAACCCTAAACCTAACCCTATTCCTAACCCTAACACTAACCCTAACCTTAACCCTAAACCCTAACCCAAACCCTAACCCTAATCCTAACCCTAAACCTAACCCCTAACCCCTAACCACAAACATTAACATAAACCATAACACTAACCTAACCATAAACCTAACCCTAAACCTAACCCTAACCCTAAACCCTAACCCTAACCCTAACCCTAACCCAAACCCTAACCCTAACCCTAAACCTAACACTAACCCAAACCCTAACCCTAAGCCTAATCCAAACCAAAACCCTAACCCTAACTCTAATCCTAACCCTAAACCTAAACCTAATCCTAACCCTAACCCTAACCCTAAACCTAAACCTAATCCTAACCCTAACCCTAACCCTAACCCTAACCCTAACTCAAACCCTAAACCTAACCCTAATCCTAACCCTAACCCTAAACCTAGTCCTAGCCCTAACCCTAACCCTAACCCTAACCCAAACACTAACCCTCTCTAACCCTAACCCAAACCCTAACCCTAAACCTAAGCCTAACCCTAACTCAAAATCTAACCCTAACCCTAACCCTAACCCTAACCCGAACCCTAACACAAACCCTAACTCTAAACCTAACCCTAACCCTAACCCAAAAACTAACCCTAACCCAAACCGTAAACCAAACCCTAACTCTAACCGAAACCCTAGCCCTAACACTAACCCTAACCCTAACCCTAACCCTAACGCTAACGCTAACCCTAACACAAACCCAAACCCTAATCCTAACCCTAAACATAACTCAAAACCTAAACCTAACCGTAACCCTAACCCAAACCGTAAACCAAACCCTAACCCTAACCCTAACCCTATTCCTAACCCTAACCCTAACCCTAATCTTAACCCAAACCATAACCCTAACCATAACCCTAAAACCTAACCCTAACCCTAAGCCTAACCCTAACCCTCACGCTAACCCTAAACCTAACCCTAACCCAAACCCTAATCCTAACCCTAAACATAACTCAAAACCTAAACCTAACCCTAAACCTAACCCTATCCATAATCCTAACCTAACCCTAACCCTATCCCTAACCCTAAACCAAACCCTAAATGTAATCCTAACTCTAAAACCTAACCCTAAACATAACCCTAAACCAAACCCTAACCCTAACCCTATCCCAAACCCTAAACCTAACCCTAACTCAAATCCTAACGCAAACACTAACAATAACCCTAACCCTAACCCTATTCCTAACCATAACCCTAACCCAATCCCTAACCCTAACCCTAAACCTTGCCCTAACCCAAACCCAAACACTAAAAATAAAATTAAACCTAACCCTAACCCAAACCCAAACCCTAACCCTATCCCTAAATCAAAACCACACCGTGAAACTAACCCTAAACCTAATCCCTAACCCCTAACAACAAACGTTAACCCAAATCCTAACCCTAACCCTAACCCAATCCCAAACCCTAAACCTAAATCTAACCCTAAATTAAACACTAAACCTAACTCTAATCCTAACCCTAACCCTAATCCTAAACCTAACCTTAACCCAAACAATAACCCTAACCATAACCCTAAAACCTAACCCTAACCCTAACCCTAACCCTAACCCTCACGCTAACCCCAACCCTGACCCTAACCCAAACCCTAATCCTAACCCTAAACATAACTCAAAACCTTAACCTAACCCTAAACCTAAATCTATCCATAAACCTAACCTAACCCTAACCCTATCCCTAACCATAACCCTAAAACCTAACGCTAACCCTAAGCCTAACCCTAACCCTCACGCTAACCCTAAACCTAACCCTAACCCAAACCCTAATCCTAACCCTAAACATAACTAAAAACCTAAACCTAAACCTAAACCTAAGCCTATCCATAATCCTAAACTAGCCCTAACCCTATCCCTAACCCTAAACCAAACCCTAAACGTATTCCTAACTCTAAAACCTAACCCTAAACATAACCCTAAACTAAACCCTAACCCTAACCCTAACCCAAACCCTTACCCTAAACTCTAACCCTAACCCAAAACCTCAACCTAACCCAACCCAAACCCTAACCCAAACACTAACAATAACCCTAAAATTAACCCTATTCCTAACAATAACCCTAACCCAATACCTAACGCTAACCCTAACCTAGCCCTATCCCAAACCCTAAAACTAAACCTAAACCTAACCCTAACCCAAACCCAAACCCTAACCCTATCCCTAACCCAAAACCACACCGTGAAAATAACCCTAAACCTAATACCTAACCCCTAACAACAAACGTTAACCCAAATCCTAACCCTAAACCTAACCCAATCCCAAACCCTAAACCTAAACCTAACCGTAATCCAAACACTAAACCTAACGCTAATCCTAACCCTAACCCTAACCCTAAACCTAACCCTATTTCTTACCCTAAACCTAACCTAATCCTAACTCTAACCCTAACCCAAAAACTAACCCTAACCCTAACCCAAACCGTAAACCAAACCCTAACCCTAAACCTAACCCTAACCCTATTCCTAACCCTAACCCTAAACCTAACCTTAACCCAAACAATAACCCTAACCCTAACCCTAACCATAACCCTAACCCTAACCCTAACCCTAACCCAATCCCAAACCCTAAACCTAAATCTAACCCTAAACACTAAACCTAACGCTAATCCTAACCCTATCCCTAACCCTAAACCTAACCCTATTTTTTACCCTAACCCTAACCCTAACCCTAATCCTAACTCTAATCCTAACCCAAAAACTAACCCTAACCCTAAGCCAAATCGTAAACCAAACCCTAACCCTAACCCTAACCGTAACCCTATTCCTAACTCTAACCCTAAACCTAACCTTAACCCAAACTATAACCCTAACCATAACCCTAAAACCTAACCCTAACCCAAACCCAAACCCTAACCCTATGCCTAACCCAAACCCACACAGTAAAACTGACCCTAAACCTAATCCCTAACCCCTAACAACAAACGTTAACCCAAACCCTAACCCTAACCCTAACCCAATTCAAACCCTAACAATTACCCTAACCCTAACCAAAAGCCTAAACCTAACTCTAATCCTATCCCTAACCCAAATCTAACCATAACCCTAACCCTAACCCAAACCCTAATTCTAAACCTAATCCTAAATCTAACCCTAACCCTAATCCTAACCGTAACCCTAACCCTAACCCATACCCAACCCCTAACCCTAACCCTAACCCTAAAACAAACCCTAACTCAAACCCTAACCCTAACCCTAACCCTAACGCAAACCCTAACCCTAAACCTAACCCTAACCCTTTTCCTAACCCTAACCCTAACCCAAAAAATAAACCTAACCCTAACCCAAACCCTAACCCTAAACCTAACCCTAACCCAAACCCTAACCCTAACCTGAAACCTAATCCTAACCGTAATCCTAAACCTAACCCTAACCCAAAAACTAAACCTAACCCTAACCCTAATCCAAACCCTAACCCTAAAACTAACCCTAACCCAAACCTTAACCCTAACCCTATTCCTAACCCTAACCCTAACCCTAACCCTATCCCTAACCCTAACCCTATTCCTAACCCTATCCCTCACCCTAACCTTAACCCAAAACCTAACACAAACCCTAACCCTAAACCCTAAAGCAAACCCAAACCCTAACCTTAACCCTAACCCTAACTCAAACCCTAACCCTAACTCTAACCCTAACCCTATTCCTAACCAAAACCCTATCCCAATCCCTAACCCTAACCCTAACCCTAGCCCTAACCCTATCCGAAACCCTAAACCTAACCCTAACCCTAATCCAAACACGAAACCTAACGCTAATCCTAACCCTAACCCTAACTCTAAACCTAACCCTAATTTTTACCCTAACCCTAACCATAAAATTAACCCAAACCATAACCCTAACCCTAACCGTAAACTTAACCCTAACCCTAACCCTAACCCTAACCTTTACCCAAACCCTATCCCAAACACTAACCCAAAACCTAACCCTAACCCAAATCCTAACCCAAACCATAACCCTAACCCAAACCCTAACCCTAACAATAACCCTAACCCTAACACTAACCCTAACCCTAACACTAACCCAAAACTTAACCCTAACCCTAACCCAAAGCAAAACTCTAACCCTAACTCTAATCCTAACCCTAACCCTAACCCTAACCCTAACCCTAATCCTAACCCAAAACCTAAATCAAACCCTAATCCTAACCATAACCCTAACCCTAATCCTAGCCCTAACCCTAACCCTAACCCAAACCCAACCCGTAACCCTAACCTTACCCTAACCCAAACCCTAACCCTAAACCTAACCCTAACCCTAATCAAACCCTAAACCTAACCCTAATCCTAACCCTAACCCTAACCCAAATACTAACCCTAACCCTAACCCAAACCGTAAACCAAACCCTAACCCTAACCCTAACCCTAACCCTATTCCTAACCCTAACCCTAACCCTAAACTTAAACCAAAGAATAACCCTAACCATAACCCTAAAACCTAACCCTAACCCTAACACAAACTCTAATTCTAACCCTAAACATAACTCAAAACCTAAACCTAATCCTAAACCTAACCCTATCCATAATCCTAACCTAACCTTAACCCTATCCCTAACCCTAAACCAAACCCTAAACGTAATCCTAACTCTAAAACCTAACCCTAAAAATAACCCTAAACCAAACCCTAACCCTAACCCTAACCCAAACCCTAAACCTAACCCTAACCCAAACCCTAACCCAAACACTAATAATAACCCTAACCCTAACCCTATTCCTAACCATAACCCTAACCCAATCCCTAACCCTAACCCTAAACCTTGCCCTAACCCAAACCCAAACCCTAAAACTAAAATTAAACCTAACCCTAACCCAAACCCAAACCCTAACCCTATCCCTAACCCAAAACCACACCATGAAACTAACCCAAAACCTAATCCCTAACCCCTACCAACAAACGTTAACCCAAATCCTAACCCTAAACCTAACCCAATCCCAAACCCTAAACCTAAACCTAACCCTAACCTAACCCTAACCCTCACGCTAACCATAACCCTAACCCTAACCCAAACCCTAATCCTAACCCTAAACATAACTCAAAACCTTAACCTAACCCTAAACCTAAATCTATCCATAAACCTAACCTAACCCTAACCCTATCCCTAACCCTAACCCAAAACCTAACCCTAACCCTAACCCAAACAATAAACCAAACCCTAACCCTAACCCTAACCCAAACGCTAACCCTAACCCTAAACCTAATCCTAATCCTAACCCTAAACCAAACCCTAACCCAAACCCAAACCCTAAACCCTAACACTAACCCTAACTCTAACACTAACCAAAACCCTAACCCTAACTCTAATGCTAAACCTAACCCTAACCCTTACCCTAACCCTAAACCAAACCCTAACCCTAAAACTAACCTGAACCCTATTCCTAACCCTAACCCTAACCCTACCACAAACCCTAAACCTAACCCTAACCCTAACCCTAACCCTAACCCTAATCCTAACCCTAATCCTAACGATATCCCTAACCCTAACCCTAACCCAAACCCTAAATCTAACCCTAATCCTAACCGTAACCCTAACCCTAACCCAAACCCAACACCTAACCCTAACTCTAACCCTAACCCTAACCCTAACCCTAACCCTAACTCAAACCCTAAACCTAAACCTAACCCTAATACAAAACCTAACCTTAACCCGAAACCTAACCCAAACTCAAACCCTAACCATAACCCTAAACCTAATCCAAAACCTAAACCTAACCCTAACCCTAAACCTAACCCTAAACCAAACCTAAACCTAAACCTAACCCCTAACCCCTAACCGCAAACATTAACCCACACCCTAACCCTAACCCAAACCCAAATAGAAACCCTAACCCTTACGGTAACCCAAACCCTAAACCTAACACTAACCCAAACTCTAACACTAACCCTAACCCTAACCCTAACCCAAACCCTAAACCTAACACTAACCCAAACTCTAACACTAACCCTAACCCTAACCCTAAACCTAAACCAAACACAAACCCTAAACTTAACCATAACCGTAACCCTAACCCTAACCCTAATCCTAACATTAACCCTAACCCTAACCCTAACCCAAACCCTAAACCTAACTCTAATCCTAATCCTAAATCTAACCCTAACCCTAATCCTAACCGTAACTCTAACCCTAACCCGAACCCAACACGTAACCCTAACCCTAACCCTAACCCAAACCCTAACCCTAAATCTAACCCTAACCCGAACCCTAACCCTAACCCTAACCCAAACCCTAACCCTCTCTAACCCTAACCCAAAACCTAAACCTAACCCTAACCCACATCCTAACCCTAACCCTAACCCTAACCCTAACCTTAACCCAAACCCTAACACAAACCCTAACCCTAAACCCTAACCCAAACCCTAACCCTAATCCTAACCCTAAACCTAACCCCTAACCCCTATCCACAAACATTAACATAAACCCTAACACTAACCTAACCATAACCCTTACCCTAAGCCTAACCCTAACCCTTAACCCTAACCCTAACCCTAACCCTAACCCTAACCCTAACCCAAAACCTAACCCTAACCCTAAACCTAACACTAACCCAAACCCTAACCCTAACCCTAATCCAAACCAAAACCCTAACCCTAACTCTAATCCTAACCCTAAACCTAAACCTAATCCTAACCCTAACCCTAACCCTAACCCTAACTCAAACCCTAAACCTAACCCTAATCCTAACCCTAACCCTAACCCTAATCCTAGCCCTAACCATAATCCTAACCCTACCCCAAACTCTAACCCTCTCTAACCCTAACCCAAACCCTAACCCTAAACCTAAGCCTAACCCTAACTCAAAATCTAACCCTAACCCTAACCCAAACCCTAACCCGAACCCTAACACCAACCCTAACACTAAACCTAACCCTAACCCTAATCCTAACCCTAACCCTAACCCAAAAACTAAACCTAACCCAAACGGTAAACCAAACCCTAACTCTAACCCTAACCCTAACCCTAACACTAACCCTAACCCTAACACTAACCCTAACCCTAACCCTCACCCTAACACTAAGCCAAACCCTAATCCTAACCCTAAACATAACTCAAAACCTAAACCTAACCCTAACCCTAACCCAAACCGTAAACCAAACCCTAACCCTAAACCTAACCTTAACCCTAGTCCTTACCCTAACCCTAACCCTAACCCAAACCCTAAACCTAACACTAACCCACACCCTAACCCTAAACCTAACCCTAAACCTAACCCAAACACAAAATCTAAACTTAACCATAATCGTAACCCTAACCCTAACCCTAATCCTAACGCTATCCATAAACCTAACCCTAACCCAAACCCTAAACGTAACCCTAATCCTAACCTTAACCCTAACCCTAACCCAATTCCTAACCAAAACCCTAACCCAATCCCTAACCCTAACCCTAACCCTAGCCCTAACCCAATACGAAACACTAAACCTAACCCTAACCCTAATCCAAACACGAAACCTAACGCTAATCCTAACCCTAACCCTAACTCTAAACCTAACCCTATTTTTTACCCTAACCCTAACCCTAAAATTAACCCAAACCATAACCCTAACCCTAACCGTAAACTTAACGCTAACCCTAACCCTAACCTTTACCCAAACCCTATCCCAAACACTAACCCTAAACCTAACCCTAACCCAAACCCTAACCCAACCCATAACCCTAACCCAAACCCTAACCCTAACAATAACCCTAACCCTAACATTAACCCTAACCCTAACACTAACCCAAAACTTAACCCTAACCCTAACCCAAAGCAATACTCTAACCCTTACTCTAATCCTTACCCTAAAGCTTACCCTAACCCTAATCCTAACCCAAAACCTAAATCAAACCCTAATCCTAACCGGAAGCCTAACCCTAATCCAAGCCCTAACCCTAACCCTCACCCAACACCAGCCCGCAACCCTAACCCTACCCTTACCCAAACCCTAACCCTAAACCTAACCCTAACCCTAATCAAACCTTAAACCTAACCCTAATCCTAACCCTAACCCTAACCCAAATACTAACCCTAACCCTAACCCAAACCGTGAACCAAACCCTAACCCTAACCCTAACCCTAACCCTATTCCTAACCCTAACCCTAACCCTAACCTTAACCCACAGAATAACCCTAACCATTACCCTCAGACCTACCCCTTACCCTAACACAAACTCTAATTCTAACCCTAAACATAACTCAAAACCTAAACCTAATCCTAAACCTAACCCTATCCATAATCCTAACCTAACCCTAACCCTATCCCTAACCCTAAACCAAACCCTTCACCTAATCCTAACTCTAAAACCTAACCCTAAAAATAACCCTAAACCAAACCCTAACCCTAACCATAACCCAAACCCTAAACCTAACCCTAACCCAAACCCTAACCCAAACACTAATAATAACCCTAACCCTAACCCTATTCCTAACCATAACCCTAACCCAATCCCTAACCCTAACCCTAAACCTTGCCCTAACCCAAACCCAAACCCTAAAACTAAAATTAAACCTAACCCTAACCCAAACCCAAACCCTAACCCTATCCCTAACCCAAAACCACACCATGAAACTAACCCTAAACCTAATCCCTAACCCCTAACAACAAATGTTAACCCAAATCCTAACCCTAACCCTAACCCAATCCCAAACCCTAAACCTAAACCTAACCCTAATCCAAACACTAAATCTAACGCTAATCCTAACCCTAACCCTAAGCCTAAACCTAACCCTATTTCTTACCCTAAGCCTAACCATAACCCTGATCCTAACTCTAACCCTAACCCAAAAACTAACCCTAACCCTAACCAAAACCGTAAACCAAAACCTAACCCTAAACCTAACCCTAACCCTATTCCTAAACCTAACCCTAAACCTAACCTTAACCCAAACAATAACCCTAACCATAACCCTAAAACCTAACCCTAACCCTAACCCTAACCCTAACCCTGACCCTCACGCTAACCCTAACCCTAACCCTAACCCAAACCGTAATCCTAACCCTAAACATAACTCAAAACCTTAACCTAACCCTAAACCTAAATCTATCCATAAACCTAAACTAACCCTAACCCTATCCCTAACCCTAACCCAAAACCTAACCCTAAACCTAACCCAAACAATAAACCAAACCCTAACCCTAACCCTAAACAAAACCTTCACGCTAACCCTAACCCTAACCCAAACCCTAACCCTAACACTAACCCTAACACTAACCCTAACTCTAACACTAACCAAAACCCTAACCCTAACTCTAATGCTAAACCTAACCCTAACCCTAAACCAAACACTAACCCTAAAACTAACCTTAACCCTATTCCTAACCCTAACCCTAACCCTACCACAAACCCTAAATCTAACACTAACACAAACCCTAAACCTAACCCTAAACCTAACCCAAACACAAACCCTAAACTTAACCATAATCCTAACCCTAACCCTAACCCTAACCCTAACCCTAACTCAAACCCTAAACCTAACCCTAATCCTAACTCTAACCCTAACCCTAATCCTAGCCGTAACCCTAACCCTAACCCTAACCCAAACACTAACCCTCTCTAACCCTAACCCAAACCCTAACCCTAAACCTAAGCCTAACCCTAACTCAAAATCTAACCCTAACCCTAACCCTAACCCTAACCCTAACCCGAACCCTAACACAAACCCTAACTCTAAACCTAACCCTAACCCTAATCCTAACCCTAACCCTAACCCAAAAACTAACCCTAACCCAAACCGTAAACCAAACCCTAACTCTAACCCTAACCCTAACCCTAACACTAACCCAATCCGAAACCCTAAACCTAACCCTAACCCTAATCCAAACACAAAACCTAACGCTAATCCTAACCCTAACCCTAACTCTAAACCTAACCCTATTTTTTACCCTAACCCTAACCCTAAAATTAACCCAAACCATAACCCTAACCCTAACCGTAAACTTAACCCTAACCCTAACCCTAACTTTTACCCAAACCCTATCCCAAACACTAACCCTAAACCTAACCCTATTCCTAACCCTAACCCTAACCCTAACCTTAACCCTAAACCTAACTCAAACCCTAACCCTAACTCTAACACTAACCCTATTCCTAACCATAACCCTAACCCAATCCCTAAACCTAACCCTAACCTTAACCCTAACCCTAACTCAAACCCTAACCCTAACACTAACCCTAACCCAAAACCTAAAAATAACCCAAACACTAACCCTAAACCTAACCCTAACCCAAACCCTAACCCATACCATAACCCTAACCCAAACCCTAACCCTAACACTAACCCTAACCCTAACAGTAACCCTAACCAAACACTAACACAAACCCTAACCATAACCCTAACCCAAAGCAAAACTATAACCCTAACTCTAATCCTAACCCTAAACCTAAACCTAATCCTAGCCCTAACCCTAACCCTAACTCAAACCCAACCCCTAACCCTAACACTAATCCTAACCCAAACCCTAACCCTAACCCTAATCCTAATCAAACCCTAAACCTAACCCTAATCCTAACGCTAACCCTAACCCAAATACTAACACTAACACTATCCCAAACCGTAAACCAAACCGTAACATTAACCCTAACCCTAACCCTATTCCTAACCCTAACCCTAACCCAAAAACTAACCCTAACCCAAACCGTAAACCAAACCCTAACTCTAACCCTAACCCAAACCCTAACACTAACCCTAACCCTAACCCTAACCCTAAGCCTAACCCTCACCCTAACACTAACCCAAACCCTAATCCTAACCCTAAACATAACTCAAAACCTAAACCTAACCCTAACCCTTACCCAAACCGTAAACCAAACCCTAACCCTAACCCTAACCCTATTACTAACCCTAACCCTAACCCTAAACTTAACCCAAACAATAACCCTAACCATAACCCTAAAACCTAACCCTAACCCTAAGCCTAACCCTAACCCTCACGCTAACCCTAACCCTAACCCTAACCCAAACCCTAATCCTAACCCTAAACATAACTAAAAACCTAAACCTAAACCTAAACCTAAGCCTATCCATAATCCTAACCTAGCCCTAACCCTATCCCTAATCCTAAACCAAACCCTAAACGTATTCCTAACTCTAAAACCTAACCCTAAACATAACCCTAAACTAAACCCTAACCCTAACCCTAACCCAAACCCTTACCCTAACTCTAACCCTAAACCAAAACCTAAACCTAACCCTAACCCAAACCCTAACCCAAACACTAACAATAACCCTTAAACTAACCCTATTCCTAACAATAACCCTAACCCAATACCTAACCCTAACCCTAACCCAGCCCTAACCCAAACCCAAACCCTAAAACTAAACCTAAACCTAACCCTAACCCAAACCCAAACCCTAACCCTATCCCTAACCCAAAACCACACCGTGAAAATAACCCTAAACCTAATCCATAACCCTTAACAACAAACGTTAACCCAAATCCTAACCCTAACCCTAACCCAATCCCAAACCCTAAACCTAAATCTAACCCTAATTTAAACACTAAACCTAACGCTAATCCTAACCCTAACCCTAACCCTAATCCTAATCCTAACCTTAACCCAAACAATAACCCTAACCATAACCCTAAAACCTAACCCTAACCCTAACCCTAACCCTAACGCTCACGCTAACCCTAACCCTAACCCTAACCCAAACCCTAATCCTAACCCTAAACATAACTCAAAACCTTAACCTAACCATAAACCTAAATCTATCCATAAACCTAACCTAACCCTAACCCTATCCCTAACCATAACCCTAAAACCTAACCCTAACCCTAAGCCTAACGCTAACCCTCACGCTAACCCTAACCCTAACCCTAACCCAAACCCTAATCCTAACCCTAAACATAACTAAAAAGCTAAACCTAAACCTAAACCTAAGCCTATCCATAATCCTAAACTAGCCCTAACCCTATCCCTAACACTAAACCAAACCCTAAACGTCTTCCTAACTCTAAAACCTAACCCTAAACATAACCCTAAACTAAACCCTAAGCCTAACCCTAACCCAAACCCTTACCCTAACTCTAACCCTAAACCAAAACCTAAACCGAACCCTAACCCAAACCCTAACCCAAATACTAACAATAACTCTAAAACTAACACTATTCCTAACAATAACCCTAACCCAATACCTAACCGTAACCCTAAAACAGCCCTAACCCAAACCCAAACCCTAAAACTAAACCTAAACCTAACCCTAACCCAAACCCAAACCCTAACCCTATCCCTAACCCAAAACCACACCGTGAAAATAACCCTAAACCTAATCCCTAACCCCTAACAACAAACGTTAACCCAAATCCTAACCCTAAGCCTAACCCAATCCCAAACACTAAACCTAAACCTAACTCTTATCCAAACGCTAAACCAGACGCTAAACCTAACCCTAACCCTAACCCTAAACCTAACCCTATTTCTTACCCTAACCCTAATCCTAACCTAATCCTAACACTAACCCTAACCCAAAAACTAACCCTAACCCTAACCCAAACCGTAAACCAAACCCTAACCCTAAACCTAACCCTAACCCTATTCCTAACCCTAACCCTAAACCTAACCGTAACCCAAACAATAACCCTAACCCTAACCCTAACCCTAACCCTAACCCAATCCCAAACCCTAAACCTAAATTTAACCCTAATTTAAACACTAAACCTAACGCTAATTCTAACCCTAACCCTAACCCTAAACCTAACCCTATTTCTTACCCTAACCCTAACCCTAACCCTAATCCTAACTCTAATCCTAACCCAAAAACTAACCCTACCCCTAGGCCAAACCGTAGACCAAACCCTAACCCTAACTCTAACCGTAACCCTATTCCTAAACCTAACCCTAAACCTAACCTTAACCCAAACAATAACCCTAACCATAACCCTAAAACCTAACCCTAACCCAAACCCAAACCCTACCCTATGCCTAACACAAACCCACACAGTAAAACTGACCCTAAACCGAATCCCTAACCCCTAACAACAAACGTTAACCCAAACCCTAACCCTAACCCTAACCCAATCCAAACCCTACCCATTACCCTACCCCTTACCAAAAGCCTAATCCTAACTCTAAACCCAACCCAAACCCTAATCCTAATCATAACCCTAACCCTAACCCAAACCCTAAACCTAACACTAACCCAAAACCTAATCCTAACCCTAACCCTAACCCTAAACCTAACCCAAACACAAACCCTAAACTTAACCATAATCGTAACCCTAACTCTAACCCTAATCCTAACCCTAACCCTAACCTTAACCCTAACCCAAACCCTAAAGCTAACCCTAATCCTAACCCTAACCCTAACCCTAATCCTAGCCCTAACCCTAACCCTAACCCTCACCCAAACCCTAACCCTCTCTAACCCTAACCCAAACCCTAACCCTAAGCCTAAACCTAACTCAAAATCTAACCCTAACCCTAACCCTAACCCTAACCCTAACCCGAACCCTAACACAAACCCTAACTCTAAACCTAAACCTAACCCTAATCCTAACCCTAACCCTAAAACAAAAACTAACCCTAACCCAAACCGTAAACCAAACCCTAACTCTAACCCTAAACCTAAACCTATTCCTAACCCTACCCCTAAACCTAACCTTAACCCAAACAATAACCCTAACCATAACCCTAAAACCTAACCCTTACCCTAACCCTAACCCTAACCCTCACGGTAACCCTAACCCTAACCCTAACCCAAACCCTAATCCTAACCCTAAACATAACTCAAAACCTAAACCTAACCCTAACGCTAACCCTAACACTAACCCTAAACCTAACCCTAACCCTAACGCTAACCCTAAACCTAACCCAAACCCAAACCCAAACTCAAAACTTAACCCTAATCGTAACCCTCACCCTAATCCTAACCCTAACCCAAACCCTAAACTTAGCATTAACCCTAACACTAACACTAACCCAAATCTAATCCTAAACCTAACCCTAAAACAAACCCTAACCCTAAGACTAAACCTAACCCTAACACTAACCCAAACGCTAACCCTAACCCTAACCCAAACCAAAACCCTAACCCTAACTCTAATCCTAAACCTAAACCTAACCCTAACCCTAACCCAAACCGTAAACCAAACCCTAACCCTAAACTTAACCCTAACCCTATTCCTTACCCTAACCCTAAACCTAACCTTAACCCAAACAATAACCCTAAGCATAACCCTAAAACCTAACCATAACCCTAACCCTAACCCTAACCCTAACCCTCATGCTAACTCTAACCCTAACCCTAACCCAAACCCTAATCCTAACCCTAAACATAACTCTAAACCTAACCCTAAACCTAACCCTATCCATAATCCTAACCTAACCCAAACCCTAACCGTAACCCTAACCCAAACCCTAACCCTACCTCTAAACCTAACCCAAAACCTAAACCTAACCCTAACCCAAACCCTAACCCAAACACTAACAATAACCCAAACCCTAACTCTATTCCTAACCATAACCCTAACCAAATCCTTAACCCTAACACAAACCCTAACCCTAACCCAAACCCAAACCCTAAAACTAAATCTAAACCTAACCCTAACCCAAGCCCAAACCCTAACCCTAACCCTAACCGAAAACCACACAGTGAAACTAACCCTAAACCTAATCCCTAATCCCTAACAACAAACGTTAACCCAAACCCTAACCCTAACCCTAACACAATCCAAACCCTAACCCTAACCCTAACCCTTACGAAAAGCCTAAACCTAACTCTAATCCTAACCCTAACCCTAATCCTAACCATAACCCTAACCCTAACTCAAACCCTAAAACTAACCCTAATCCTAACTCTAACCCTAACCCTAATCCTAACCGTAACCCTAACCCTAACCCATACCCAACCCCTAACCCTAACCCTATAACAAACCCTAACTCAAACCCTAACCCTAACCCTAACCCTAACGCAAACCCTAACCCTAAACCTAACCCTAACCCTTTTCCTAACCCTAACCCTAACCCAAAAAATAAACCTAACCCTAACCCAAACCCTAAACCTAAACCTAACCCCAACCCTATCCCTAACCCAAAACCACACCGTGAAAATAACCCTAAACCTAATCCCTAACCCCTAACAACAAATGTTAACCCAAATCCTAACACTAACCCTAACCCAATCCCAAACCCTAAACCTAAACCTAACCCTAATCCAAACACTAAACCTAACGCTAATCCTAAACCTAACCCTAAGCCTAAACCTAACCCTATTTCTTACCCTAACCCTAACCCTAACCCTGATCCTAACTCTAACCCTAACCCAGAAACTAACCCTAACCCTAACCCAAACCGTAAACCAAACCCTAATCCTAAACCTAACCCTAACCATATTCCTAAACCTAACCCTAAACCTAACCTTAACCCAAACAATAACCCTAAAACCTAACCCTAACCCTCACGCTAACCCTAACCCTAACCCTAACTCAAACCCTAATCCTAACCCTAAACATAACTCAAAACCTTAACCTAACCCTAAACCTAAATCTATCCATAAACCTAACCTAACCCTAACCCTATCCCTAACCCTAACCCAAAACCTAACCCTAAACCTAACCCAAACAATAAACCAAACCCTAACCCTAACCCTAACCCTAACCCTAACCCTAACCCGAACCCTAACCCTAAACCCTAACACTAACCCTAACTCTAACACTAACCAAAACCCTAACCCTAACTCTAATGCTAAACCTAACCCTAACCCTAAACCAAACACTAACCCTAAAACTAACCTTAACCCTATTCCTAACCCTAACCCTAACCCTACCACAAACCCTAAACCTAACACTAACACAAACCCTAAACCTAACCCTAAACCTAACCCAAACACAAACCCTAAACTTAACCATAATCGTAACCCTAACCCTAACCCTAATCCTAACGCTATCCCTAACCCTAACCCTAACCCAAACCCTAAATCTAACCCTAATCCTAACCGTAACCCTAACCCTAACCCAAACCCAACACCTAACCCTAACTCTAACCATAACCTAAACCCTAAACCTAACCCTCACCCTAACTCAAACCCTAAACCTAAACCTAACCCTAATACAAAACCTAACCCTAACCCTAACCCTAACCCCAACTCAAACCCTAACCATAACCCTAAACCTAACCCAAAACCTAAACCTAACCCTAACCCTAAACCTAACCCTAAACCAAACCTAACCCTAAACCTAACCCCTAACACCTAACCGCAAACATTAACCCACACCCTAACCCTAACCCAAACCCAAATAGAAACCCTAACCCTAACGGTAACCCAAACCCTAAACCTAACACTAACCCAAACTCTAACACTAACCCTAACCCTAACCCTAACCCAAACCCTAAACCTAACACTAACCCAAACTCTAACACTAACCCTAACCCTAACCCTAAACCTAACCCAAACACAAACCCTAAACTTAACCATAACCGTAACCCTAACCCTAACCCTAATCCTAACATTAACCCTAACCCTAACCCTAACCCAAACCCTAAACCTAACTCTAATCCTAATCCTAAATCTAACCCTAACCCTAATCCTAACCGTAACTCTAACCCTAACCCGAACCCAACACGTAACCCTAACCCTAACCCTAACATAAACCCTAACCCTAACCCTAACCCTAACTCAAACCCTAACCCTAACCCTAACCCAAACCCTAACCCTCTCTAACCCTAACCCAAAACCTAAACCTAACCCTAACCCACATCCTAACCCAAACCCTAACTCAAACCCTAACCCGAACCCTAACTCTAACTCAAACCCTAACCCTAATCCTAAACCTAGCCCTAATCCTAACCCTAACCCTAACCCAAAAACTAACCCTAACCTTAACCCAAACCCTAACCCTAACCCTAACCGTAACATAAACCCTAAACCTAACCCTATTCCTAACCCTAACACTAACCCTAACCTTAACCCTAAACCCTAACCCAAACCCTAACCCTAATCCTAACCCTAAACCTAACCCCTAACCCCTAACCACAAACATTAACATAAACCATAATACTAACCTAACCATAAACCTAACCCTAAACCTAACCCTAACCCTAAACCCTAACCCTAACCCTAACCCTAACCCAAACCCTAACCCTAACCCTAAACCTAACACTAACCCAAACCCTAACCCTAAGCCTAATCCAAACCAAAACCCTAACCCTAACTCTAATCCTAACCCTAAACCTAAACCTAATCCTAACCCTAACCCTAACCCTAAACCTCAACCTAATCCTAACCCTAACCCTAACCCTAACCCTAACCCTAACTCAAACCCTAAACCTAACCCTAATCCTAACCCTAACCCTAAACCTAGTCCTAGCCCTAACCCTAACCCTAACCCTAACCCAAACACTAACCCTCTCTAACCCTAACCCAAACCCTAACCCTAAACCTAAGCCTAACCCTAACTCAAAATCTAACCCTAACCCTAACCCTAACCCTAACCCGAACCCTAACACAAACCCTAACTCTAAACCTAACCCTAACCCTAACCCAAAAACTAACCCTAACCCAAACCGTAAACCAAACCCTAACTCTAACCGAAACCCTAACCCTAACACTAACCCTAACCCTAACCCTAACCCTAACCCTAACGCTAACCCTAACACAAACCCAAACCCTAATCCTAACCCTAAACATAACTCAAAACCTAAACCTAACCGTAACCCTAACCCAAACCGTAAACCAAACCCTAACCCTAACCCTAACCCTATTCCTAACCCTAACCCTAACCCTAATCTTAACCCAAACCATAACCCTAACCATAACCCTAAAACCTAACCCTAACCCTAAGCCTAACCCTAACCCTCACGCTAACCCTAAACCTAACCCTAACCCAAACCCTAATCCTAACCCTAAACATAACTCAAAACCTAAACCTAACCCTAAACCTAACCCTATCCATAATCCTAACCTAACCCTAACCCTATCCCTAACCCTAAACCAAACCCTAAATGTAATCCTAACTCTAAAACCTAACCCTAAACATAACCCTAAACCAAACCCTAACCCTAACCCTATCCCAAACCCTAAACCTAACCCTAACTCAAATCCTAACGCAAACACTAACAATAACCCTAACCCTAACCCTATTCCTAACCATAACCCTAACCCAATCCCTAACCCTAACCCTAAACCTTGCCCTAACCCAAACCCAAACACTAAAAATAAAATTAAACCTAACCCTAACCCAAACCCAAACCCTAACCCTATCCCTAAATCAAAACCACACCGTGAAACTAACCCTAAACCTAATCCCTAACCCCTAACAACAAACGTTAACCCAAATCCTAACCCTAACCCTAACCCAATCCCAAACCCTAAACCTAAATCTAACCCTAAATTAAACACTAAACCTAACGCTAATCCTAACCCTAACCCTAATCCTAAACCTAACCTTAACCCAAACAATAACCCTAACCATAACCCTAAAACCTAACCCTAACCCTAACCCTAACCCTAACCCTCACGCTAACCCCAACCCTGACCCTAACCCAAACCTTAATCCTAACCCTAAACATAACTCAAAACCTTAACCTAACCCTAAACCTAAATCTATCCATAAACCTAACCTAACCCTAACCCTATCCCTAACCATAACCCTAAAACCTAACGCTAACCCTAAGCCTAACCCTAACCCTCACGCTAACCCTAAACCTAACCCTAACCCAAACCCTAATCCTAACCCTAAACATAACTAAAAACCTAAACCTAAACCTAAACCTAAGCCTATCCATAATCCTAAACTAGCCCTAACCCTATCCCTATCCCTAAACCAAACCCTAAACGTATTCCTTACTCTAAAACCTATCCCTAAACATAACCCTAAACTAAACCCAAACCCTAACCCTAACCCAAACCCTTACCCTAAACTCTAACCCTAACCCAAAACCTCAACCTAACCCTAACCCAAACCCTAACCCAAACACTAACAATAACCCTAAAATTAACCCTATTCCTAACAATAACCCTAACCCAATACCTAACGCTAACCCTAACCTAGCCCTATCCCAAACCCTAAAACTAAACCTAAACCTAACCCTAACCCAAACCCAAACCCTAACCCTATCCCTAACCCAAAACCACACCGTGAAAATAACCCTAAACCTAATCCCTAACCCCTAACAACAAACGTTAACCCAAATCCTAACCCTAAACCTAACCCAATCCCAAACCCTAAACCTAAACCTAACCGTAATCCAAACACTAAACCTAACGCTAATCCTAACCCTAACCCTAACCCTAAACCTAACCCTATTTCTTACCCTAAACCTAACCTAATCCTAACTCTAACCCTAACCCAAAAACTAACCCTAACCCTAACCCAAACCGTAAACCAAACCCTAACCCTAAACCTAACCCTAACCCTATTCCTAACCCTAACCCTAAACCTAACCTTAACCCAAACAATAACCCTAACCCTAACCCTAACCATAACCCTAACCCTAACCCTAACCCTAACCCAATCCCAAACCCTAAACCTAAATCTAACCCTAAACACTAAACCTAACGCTAATCCTAACCCTATCCCTAACCCTAAACCTAACCCTATTTTTTACCCTAACCCTAACCCTAACCCTAATCCTAACTCTAATCCTAACCCAAAAACTAACCCTAACCCTAAGCCAAATCGTAAACCAAACCCTAACCCTAACCCTAACCGTAACCCTATTCCTAACTCTAACCCTAAACCTAACCTTAACCCAAACTATAACCCTAACCATAACCCTAAAACCTAACCCTAACCCAAACCCAAACCCTAACCCTATGCCTAACCCAAACCCACACAGTAAAACTGACCCTGAACCTAATCCCTAACCCCTAACAACAAACGTTAACCCAAACCCTAACCCTAACCCTAACCCAATTCAAACCCTAACAATTACCCTAACCCTAACCAAAAGCCTAAACCTAACTCTAATCCTATCCCTAACCCAAATCTAACCATAACCCTAACCCTAACCCAAACCCTAATACTAAACCTAATCCTAAATCTAACCCTAACCCTAATCCTAACCGTAACCCTAACCCTAACCCATACCCAACCCCTAACCCTAACCCTAACCCTAAAACAAACCCTAACTCAAACCCTAACCCTAACCCTAACCCTAACGCAAACCCTAACCCTAAACCTAACCCTAACCCTTTTCCTAACCCTAACCCTAACCCAAAAAATAAACCTAACCCTAACCCAAACCCTAACCCTAAACCTAACCCTAACCCAAACCCTAACCCTAACCTGAAACCTAATCCTAACCGTAATCCTAAACCTAACCCTAACCCAAAAACTAAACCTAACCCTAACCCTAATCCAAACCCTAACCCTAAAACTAACCCTAACCCAAACCTTAACCCTAACCCTATTCCTAACCCTAACCCTAACCCTAACCCTAACCCTAACCCTAACCCTATTCCTAACCCTAACCCTAACCCTAACCTTAACCCAAAACCTAACACAAACCCTAACCCTAAACCCTAAAGCAAACCCAAACCCTAACCTTAACCCTAACCCTAACTCAAACCCTAACCCTAACTCTAACCCTAACCCTATTCCTAACCAAAACCCTATCCCAATCCCTAACCCTAACCCTAACCCTAGCCCTAACCCTATCCGAAACCCTAAACCTAACCCTAACCCTAATCCAAACACGAAACCTAACGCTAATCCTAACCCTAACCCTAACTCTAAACCTAACCCTAATTTTTACCCTAACCCTAACCATAAAATTAACCCAAACCATAACCCTAACCCTAACCGTAAACTTAACCCTAACCCTAACCCTAACCCTAACCTTTACCCAAACCCTATCCCAAACACTAACCCAAAACCTAACCCTAACCCAAATCCTAACCCAAACCATAACCCTAACCCAAACCCTAACCCTAACAATAACCCTAACCCTAACACTAACCCTAACCCTAACACTAACCCAAAACTTAACCCTAACCCTAACCCAAAGCAAAACTCTAACCCTAACTCTAATCCTAACCCTAACCCTAACCCTAACCCTAACCCTAATCCTAACCCAAAACCTAAATCAAACCCTAATCCTAACCGTAACCCTAACCCTAATCCTAGCCCTAACCCTAACCCTAACCCAAACCCAACCCGTAACCCTAACCTTACCCTAACCCAAACCCTAACCCTAAACCTAACCCTAACCCTAATCAAACCCTAAACCTAACCCTAATCCTAACCCTAACCCTAACCCAAATACTAACCCTAACCCTAACCCAAACCGTAAACCAAACCCTAACCCTAACCCTAACCCTAACCCTATTCCTAACCCTAACCCTAACCCTAACCTTAAACCAAAGAATAACCCTAACCATAACCCTAAAACCTAACCCTAACCCTAACACAAACTCTAATTCTAACCCTAAACATAACTCAAAACCTAAACCTAATCCTAAACCTAACCCTATCCATAATCCTAACCTAACCTTAACCCTATCCCTAACCCTAAACCAAACCGTAAACGTAATCCTAACTCTAAAACCTAACCCTAAAAATAACCCTAAACCAAACCCTAACCCTAACCCTAACCCAAACCCTAAACCTAACCCTAACCCAAACCCTAACCCAAACACTAATAATAACCCTAACCCTAACCCTGTTCCTAACCAGAACCCTAACCCAATCCCGAACCCTAACCCTAAACCTTGCCCTATCCCAAACCCAGACCCTAAAACTAAAATTAAACCTAACCCTAACCCAAACCCAAACCCTAACCCTATCCCTAACCCAACACCACACCATGAAACTAACCCAAAACCTAATCCCTAACCCCTACCAACAAACGTTAACCCAAATCCTAACCCTAACCCTAACCCAATCCCAAACCCTAAACCTAAACCTAACCCTAACCTAACCCTAACCCTCACGCTAACCATAACCCTAACCCTAACCCAAACCCTAATCCTAACCCTAAACATAACTCAAAACCTTAACCTAACCCTAAACCTAAATCTATCCATAAACCTAACCTAACCCTAACCCTATCCCTAACCCTAACCCAAAACCTAACCCTAACCCTAACCCAAACAATAAACCAAACCCTAACCCTAACCCTAACCCAAACGCTAACCCTAACCCTAAACCTAATCCTAATCCTAACCCTAAACCAAACCCTAACCCAAACCCAAACCCTAAACCCTAACACTAACCCTAACTCTAACACTAACCAAAACCCTAACCCTAACTCTAATGCTAAACCTAACCCTAACCCTTACCCTAACCCTAAACCAAACCCTAACCCTAAAACTAACCTGAACCCTATTCCTAACCCTAACCCTAACCCTACCACAAACCCTAAACCTAACCCTAACCCTAACCCTAACCCTAACCCTAATCCTAACCCTAATCCTAACGCTATCCCTAACCCTAACCCTAACCCAAACCCTAAATCTAACCCTAATCCTAACCGTAACCCTAACCCTAACCCAAACCCAACACCTAACCCTAACTCTAACCCTAACCCTAACCCTAACCCTAACCCTAACTCAAACCCTAAACCTAAACCTAACCCTAATACAAAACCTAACCTTAACCCTAAACCTAACCCAAACTCAAACCCTAACCATAACCCTAAACCTAATCCAAAACCTAAACCTAACCCTAACCCTAAACCTAACCCTAAACCAAACCTAAACCTAAACCTAACCCCTAACCCCCAACCCCAAACATTAACCCACACCCTAACCCTAACCCAAACCCAAATAGAAACCCTAACCCTAACGGTAACCCAAACCCTAAACCTAACACTAACCCAAACTCTAACACTAACCCTAACCCTAACCCTAACCCAAACCCTAAACCTAACACTAACCCAAACTCTAACACTAACCCTAACCCTAACCCTAAACCTAAACCAAACACAAACCCTAAACTTAACCATAACCGTAACCCTAACCCTAACCCTAATCCTAACATTAACCCTAACCCTAACCCTAACCCAAACCCTAAACCTAACTCTAATCCTAATCCTAAATCTAACCCTAACCCTAATCCTAACCGTAACTCTAACCCTAACCCGAACCCAACACGTAACCCTAACCCTAACCCTAACCCAAACCCTAACCCTAAATCTAACCCTAACTCAAACCCTAACCCTAACCCTAACCCAAACCCTAACCCTCTCTAACCCTAACCCAAAACCTAAACCTAACCCTAACCCACATCCTAACCCTAACCCTAACCCTAACCCTAACCTTAACCCAAACCCTAACACAAACCCTAACCCTAAACCCTAACCCAAACCCTAACCCTAATCCTAACCCTAAACCTAACCCCTAACCCCTAACCACAAACATTAACATAAACCCTAACACTAACCTAACCATAACCCTAACCCTAAACCTAACCCTAACCCTAAACCCTAACCCTAACCCTAACCCTAACCCTAACCCAAAACCTAACCCTAACCCTAAACCTAACACTAACCCAAACCCTAACCATAACCCTAATCCAAACCAAAACCCTAACCCTAACTCTAATCCTAACCCTAAACCTAAACCTAATCCTAACCCTAACCCTAACCCTAACCCTAACTCAAACCCTAAACCTAACCCTAATCCTAACCCTAACCCTAACCCTAATCCTAGCCCTAACCATAATCCTAACCCTACCCCAAACTCTAACCCTCTCTAACCCTAACCCAAACCCTAACCCTAAACCTAAGCCTAACCCTAACTCAAAATCTAACCCTAACCCTAACCCAAACCCTAACCCGAACCCTAACACCAACCCTAACACTAAACCTAACCCTAACCCTAATCCTAACCCTAACCCTAACCCAAAAACTAACCCTAACCCAAACGGTAAACCAAACCCTAACTCTAACCCTAACCCTAACCCTAACACTAACCCTAACCCTAACACTAACCCTAACCCTAACCCTCACCCTAACACTAAGCCAAACCCTAATCCTAACCCTAAACATAACTCAAAACCTAAACCTAACCCTAACCCTAACCCAAACCGTAAACCAAACCCTAACCCTAAACCTAACCTTAACCCTAGTCCTTACCCTAACCCTAACCCTAACCCAAACCCTAAACCTAACACTAACCCACACCCTAACCCTAAACCTAACCCTAAACCTAACCCAAACACAAAATCTAAACTTAACCATAATCGTAACCCTAACCCTAACCCTAATCCTAACGGTAACCCAAACCCTAAACCTAACACTAACCCAAACTCTAACACTAACCCTAACCCTAACCCTAACCCAAACCCTAAACCTAACACTAACCCAAACTCTAACACTAACCCTAACCCTAACCCTAACCCAAACCCTAAACCTAACACTAACCCAAACTCTAACACTAACCCTAACCCTAACCCTAAACCTAAACCAAACACAAACCCTAAACTTAACCATAACCGTAACCCTAACCCTAACCCTAATCCTAACATTAACCCTAACCCTAACCCTAACCCAAACCCTAAACCTAACTCTAATCCTAATCCTAAATCTAACCCTAACCCTAATCCTAACCGTAACTCTAACCCTAACCCGAACCCAACACGTAACCCTAACCCTAACCCTAACCCAAACCCTAACCCTAAATCTAACCCTAACTCAAACCCTAACCCTAACCCTAACCCAAACCCTAACCCTCTCTAACCCTAACCCAAAACCTAAACCTAACCCTAACCCACATCCTAACCCTAACCCTAACCCTAACCCTAACCTTAACCCAAACCCTAACACAAACCCTAACCCTAAACCCTAACCCAAACCCTAACCCTAATCCTAACCCTAAACCTAACCCCTAACCCCTAACCACAAACATTAACATAAACCCTAACACTAACCTAACCATAACCCTAACCCTAAACCTAACCCTAACCCTAAACCCTAACCCTAACCCTAACCCTAACCCTAACCCAAAACCTAACCCTAACCCTAAACCTAACACTAACCCAAACCCTAACCATAACCCTAATCCAAACCAAAACCCTAACCCTAACTCTAATCCTAACCCTAAACCTAAACCTAATCCTAACCCTAACCCTAACCCTAACCCTAACTCAAACCCTAAACCTAACCCTAATCCTAACCCTAACCCTAACCCTAATCCTAGCCCTAACCATAATCCTAACCCTACCCCAAACTCTAACCCTCTCTAACCCTAACCCAAACCCTAACCCTAAACCTAAGCCTAACCCTAACTCAAAATCTAACCCTAACCCTAACCCAAACCCTAACCCGAACCCTAACACCAACCCTAACACTAAACCTAACCCTAACCCTAATCCTAACCCTAACCCTAACCCAAAAACTAACCCTAACCCAAACGGTAAACCAAACCCTAACTCTAACCCTAACCCTAACCCTAACACTAACCCTAACCCTAACACTAACCCTAACCCTAACCCTCACCCTAACACTAAGCCAAACCCTAATCCTAACCCTAAACATAACTCAAAACCTAAACCTAACCCTAACCCTAACCCAAACCGTAAACCAAACCCTAACCCTAAACCTAACCTTAACCCTAGTCCTTACCCTAACCCTAACCCTAACCCAAACCCTAAACCTAACACTAACCCACACCCTAACCCTAAACCTAACCCTAAACCTAACCCAAACACAAAATCTAAACTTAACCATAATCGTAACCCTAACCCTAACCCTAATCCTAACGGTAACCCAAACCCTAAACCTAACACTAACCCAAACTCTAACACTAACCCTAACCCTAACCCTAACCCAAACCCTAAACCTAACACTAACCCAAACTCTAACACTCACCCTAACCCTAACCCTAACCCAAACCCTAAACCTAACACTAACCCAAACTCTAACACTAACCCTAACCCTAACCCTAAACCTAAACCAAACACAAACCCTAAACTTAACCATAACCGTAACCCTAACCCTAACCCTAATCCTATCATTAACCCTAACCCTAACCCTAACCCAAACCCTAAACCTAACTCTAATCCTAATCCTAAATCTAACCCTAACCCTAATCCTAACCGTAACTCTAACCCTAACCCGAACCCAACACGTAACCCTAACCCTAACCCTAACCCAAACCCTAACCCTAAATCTAACCCTAACTCAAACCCTAACCCTAACCCTAACCCAAACCCTAACCCTCTCTAACCCTAACCCAAAACCTAAACCTAACCCTAACCCACATCCTAACCCTAACCCTAACCCTAACCCTAACCTTAACCCAAACCCTAACACAAACCCTAACCCTAAACCCTAACCCAAACCCTAACCCTAATCCTAACCCTAAACCTAACCCCTAACCCCTAACCACAAACATTAACATAAACCCTAACACTAACCTAACCATAACCCTAACCCTAAACCTAACCCTAACCCTAAACCCTAACCCTAACCCTAACCCTAACCCTAACCCTAACCCAAAACCTAACCCTAACCCTAAACCTAACACTAACCCAAACCCTAACCCTAACCCTAATCCAAACCAAAACCCTAACCCTAACTCTAATCCTAACCCTAAACCTAAACCTAATCCTAACCCTAACCCTAACCCTAACCCTAACTCAAACCCTAAACCTAACCCTAATCCTAACCCTAACCCTAACCCTAATCCTAGCCCTAACCATAATCCTAACCCTACCCCAAACTCTAACCCTCTCTAACCCTAACCCAAACCCTAACCCTAAACCTAAGCCTAACCCTAACTCAAAATCTAACCCTAACCCTAACCCAAACCCTAACCCGAACCCTAACACCAACCCTAACACTAAACCTAACCCTAACCCTAATCCTAACCCTAACCCTAACCCAAAAACTAAACCTAACCCAAACGGTAAACCAAACCCTAACTCTAACCCTAACCCTAACCCTAACACTAACCCTAACCCTAACACTAACCCTAACCCTAACCCTCACCCTAACACTAAGCCAAACCCTAATCCTAACCCTAAACATAACTCAAAACCTAAACCTAACCCTAACCCTAACCCAAACCGTAAACCAAACCCTAACCCTAAACCTAACCTTAACCCTAGTCCTTACCCTAACCCTAACCCTAACCCAAACCCTAAACCTAACACTAACCCACACCCTAACCCTAAACCTAACCCTAAACCTAACCCAAACACAAAATCTAAACTTAACCATAATCGTAACCCTAACCCTAACCCTAATCCTAACGCTATCCATAAACCTAACCCTAACCCAAACCCTAAACGTAACCCTAATCCTAACCTTAACCCTAACCCTAACCCAATTCCTAACCAAAACCCTAACCCAATCCCTAACCCTAACCCTAACCCTAGCCCTAACCCAATACGAAACACTAAACCTAACCCTAACCCTAATCCAAACACGAAACCTAACGCTAATCCTAACCCTAACCCTAACTCTAAACCTAACCCTATTTTTTACCCTAACCCTAACCCTAAAATTAACCCAAACCATAACCCTAACCCTAACCGTAAACTTAACCCTAACCCTAACCCTAACCTTTACCCAATCCCTATCCCAAACACTAACCCAACACCTACCCCTACCACAAACCCTAGCCCAACCCATAACCCTAACCCAAACCCCAACCCTAACAATAACCCTAACCCTAACATTAACCCTAACCCTAACACTAACCCAAAACTTAACCCTAACCCTAACCCAAAGCAAAACTCTAACCCTAACTCTAATCCTAACCCTAAACCTAACCCTAACCCTAATCCTAACCCAAAACCTAAATCAAACCCTAATCCTAACCGTAACCCTAACCCTAATCCTAGCCCTAACCCTAACCCTAACCCAAAACCAACCCGTAACCCTAACCCTACCCTAACCCAAACCCTAACCCTAAACCTAACCCTAACCCTAATCAAACCCTAAACCTAACCCTAATCCTAACCCTAACCCTAACCCAAATACTAACCCTAACCCTAACCCAAACCGTAAACCAAACCCTAACCCTAACCCTAACCCTAACCCTATTCCTAACCCTAACCCTAACCCTAACCTTAACCCAAAGAATAACCCTAACCATAACCCTAAAACCTAACCCTAACCCTAACACAAACTCTAATTCTAACCCTAAACATAACTCAAAACCTAAACCTAATCCTAAACCTAACCCTATCCATAATCCTAACCTAACCCTAACCCTATCCCTAACCCTAAACCAAACCCTTCACCTAATCCTAACTCTAAAACCTAACCCTAAAAATAACCCTAAACCAAACCCTAACCCTAACCATAACCCAAACCCTAAACCTAACCCTAACCCAAACCCTAACCCAAACACTAATAATAACCCTAACCCTAACCCTATTCCTAACCATAACCCTAACCCAATCCCTAACCCTAACCCTAAACCTTGCCCTAACCCAAACCCAAACCCTAAAACTAAAATTAAACCTAACCCTAACCCAAACCCAAACCCTAACCCTATCCCTAACCCAAAACCACACCATGAAACTAACCCTAAACCTAATCCCTAACCCCTAACAACAAATGTTAACCCAAATCCTAACCCTAACCCTAACCCAATCCCAAACCCTAAACCTAAACCTAACCCTAATCCAAACACTAAATCTAACACTAATCCTACCCCTAACCCTAAGCCTAAACCAAACCCTATTTCTTACCCTAAGCCTAACCATAACCCTGATCCTAACTCTAACCCTAACCCAAAAACTAACCCTAACCCTAACCAAAACCGTAAACCAAAACCTAACCCTAAACCTAACCCTAACCCTATTCCTAAACCTAACCCTAAACCTAACCTTAACCCAAACAATAACCCTAACCATAACCCTAAAACCTAACCCTAACCCTAACCCTAACCCTAACCCTAACCCTCACGCTAACCCTAACCCTAACCCTAACCCAAACCGTAATCCTAACCCTAAACATAACTCAAAACCTTAACCTAACCCTAAACCTAAATCTATCCATAAACCTAAACTAACCCTAACCCTATCCCTAACCCTAACCCAAAACCTAACCCTAAACCTAACCCAAACAATAAACCAAACCCTAACCCTAACCCTAACCCAAACCGTAACCCTAACCCTAACCCTAACCCAAACCCTAACCCTAAACCCTAACACTAACCCTAACTCTAACACTAACCAAAACCCTAACCCTAACTCTAATGCTAAACCTAACCCTAACCCTAAACCAAACACTAACCCTAAAACTAACCTTAACCCTATTCCTAACCCTAACCCTAACCCTACCACAAACCCTAAATCTAACACTAACACAAACCCTAAACCTAACCCTAAACCTAACCCAAACACAAACCCTAAACTTAACCATAATCCTAACCCTAACCCTAACCCTAACCCTAACCCTAACTCAAACCCTAAACCTAACCCTAATCCTAACTCTAACCCTAACCCTAATCCTAGCCGTAACCCTAACCCTAACCCTAACCCAAACACTAACCCTCTCTAACCCTAACCCAAACCCTAACCCTAAACCTAAGCCTAACCCTAACTCAAAATCTAACCCTAACCCTAACCCTAACCCTAACCCTAACCCGAACCCTAACACAAACCCTAACTCTAAACCTAACCCTAACCCTAATCCTAACCCTAACCCTAACCCAAAAACTAACCCTAACCCAAACCGTAAACCAAACCCTAACTCTAACCCTAACCCTAACCCTAACACTAACCCAATCCGAAACCCTAAACCTAACCCTAACCCTAATCCAAACACAAAACCTAACGCTAATCCTAACCCTAACCCTAACTCTAAACCTAACCCTATTTTTTACCCTAACCCTAACCCTAAAATTAACCCAAACCATAACCCTAACCCTAACCGTAAACTTAACCCTAACCCTAACCCTAACTTTTACCCAAACCCTATCCCAAACACTAACCCTAAACCTAACCCTATTCCTAACCCTAACCCTAACCCTAACCTTAACCCTAAACCTAACTCAAACCCTAACCCTAACTCTAACACTAACCCTATTCCTAACCATAACCCTAACCCAATCCCTAAACCTAACCCTAACCTTAACCCTAACCCTAACTCAAACCCTAACCCTAACACTAACCCTAACCCAAAACCTAAAAATAACCCAAACACTAACCCTAAACCTAACCCTAACCCAAACCCTAACCCATACCATAACCCTAACCCAAACCCTAACCCTAACACTAACCCTAACCCTAACAGTAACCCTAACCAAACACTAACACAAACCCTAACCATAACCCTAACCCAAAGCAAAACTATAACCCTAACTCTAATCCTAACCCTAAACCTAAACCTAATCCTAGCCCTAACCCTAACCCTAACTCAAACCCAACCCCTAACCCTAACACTAATCCTAACCCAAACCCTAACCCTAACCCTAATCCTAATCAAACCCTAAACCTAACCCTAATCCTAACGCTAACCCTAGCCCAAATACTAACACTAACACTATCCCAAGCCGTAAACCAAACCGTAACATTAAGCCTAACCCTAACCCTATTCCTAACCCTAACCCTAACCCAAAAACTAACCCTAACCCAAACCGTAAACCAAACCCTAACTCTAACCCTAACCCAAACCCTAACACTAACCCTAACCCTAACCCTAACCCTAAGCCTAACCCTCACCCTAACACTAACCCAAACCCTAATCCTAACCCTAAACATAACTCAAAACCTAAACCTAACCCTAACCCTTACCCAAACCGTAAACCAAACCCTAACCCTAACCCTAACCCTATTACTAACCCTAACCCTAACCCTAAACTTAACCCAAACAATAACCCTAACCATAACCCTAAAACCTAACCCTAACCCTAAGCCTAACCCTAACCCTCACGCTAACCCTAACCCTAACCCTAACCCAAACCCTAATCCTAACCCTAAACATAACTAAAAACCTAAACCTAAACCTAAACCTAAGCCTATCCATAATCCTAACCTAGCCCTAACCCTATCCCTAATCCTAAACCAAACCCTAAACGTATTCCTAACTCTAAAACCTAACCCTAAACATAACCCTAAACTAAACCCTAACCCTAACCCTAACCCAAACCCTTACCCTAACTCTAACCCTAAACCAAAACCTAAACCTAACCCTAACCCAAACCCTAACCCAAACACTAACAATAACCCTTAAACTAACCCTATTCCTAACAATAACCCTAACCCAATACCTAACCCTAACCCTAACCCAGCCCTAACCCAAACCCAAACCCTAAAACTAAACCTAAACCTAACCCTAACCCAAACCCAAACCCTAACCCTATCCCTAACCCAAAACCACACCGTGAAAATAACCCTAAACCTAATCCATAACCCTTAACAACAAACGTTAACCCAAATCCTAACCCTAACCCTAACCCAATCCCAAACCCTAAACCTAAATCTAACCCTAATTTAAACACTAAACCTAACGCTAATCCTAACCCTAACCCTAACCCTAATCCTAATCCTAACCTTAACCCAAACAATAACCCTAACCATAACCCTAAAACCTAACCCTAACCCTAACCCTAACCCTAACGCTCACGCTAACCCTAACCCTAACCCTAACCCAAACCCTAATCCTAACCCTAAACATAACTCAAAACCTTAACCTAACCATAAACCTAAATCTATCCATAAACCTAACCTAACCCTAACCCTATCCCTAACCATAACCCTAAAACCTAACCCTAACCCTAAGCCTAACCCTAACCCTCACGCTAACCCTAACCCTAACCCTAACCCAAACCCTAATCCTAACCCTAAACATAACTAAAAACCTAAACCTAAACCTAAACCTAAGCGTATCCATAATCCTAAACTAGCCCTAACCCTATCCCTAACACTAAACCAAACCCTAAACGTATTCCTAACTCTAAAACCTAACCCTAAACATAACCCTAAACTAAACCCTAAGCCTAACCCTAACCCAAACCCTTACCCTAACTCTAACCCTAAACCAAAACCTAAACCGAACCCTAACCCAAACCCTAACCCAAATACTAACAATAACTCTAAAACTAACACTATTCCTAACAATAACCCTAACCCAATACCTAACCCTAACCCTAAAACAGCCCTAACCCAAACCCAAACCCTAAAACTAAACCTAAACCTCACCCTAACCCAACCCCAAACCCTAACCCTATCCCTAACCCAAAACCACACCGTGCAAATAACCCTAAACCTAATCCCTAACCCCTAACAACAAACGTTAACCCAAATCCTAACCCTAAACCTAACCCAATCCCAAACACTAAACCTAAACCTAACTCTAATCCAAACGCTAAACCTAACGCTAATCCTAACCCTAACCCTAACCCTAAACCTAACCCTATTTCTTACCCTAACCCTAAACCTAACCTTATCCTAACTCTAATCCTAACCCAAAAACTAACCCTAACCCTAACCCAAACCGTAAACCAAGCCCTAACCCTAAACCTAACCCTAACCCTATTCCTAACCCTAACCCTAAACCTAACCGTAACCCAAACAATAACCCTAACCCTAACCCTAACCCTAACCCTAACCCAATCCCAAACCCTAAACCTAAATTTAACCCTAATTTAAACACTAAACCTAACGCTAATTCTAACCCTAACCCTAACCCTAAACCTAACCCTATTTCTTACCCTAACCCTAACCCTAACCCTAATACTAACTCTAATCCTAACCCAAAAACTAACCCTAACCCTAAGCCAAACAGTAAACCAAACCCTAACCCTAACTCTAACCGTAACCCTATTCCTAAACCTAACCCTAAACCTAACCTTAACCCAAACAATAACCCTAACCATAACCCTAAAACCTAACCCTAACCCAAACCCAAACCCTACCCTATGCCTAACACAAACCCACACAGTAAAACTGACCCTAAACCGAATCCCTAACCCCTAACAACAAACGTTAACCCAAACCCTAACCCTAACCCTAACCCAATCCAAACCCTAACCATTACCCTAACCCTTACCAAAAGCCTAAACCTAACTCTAATCCTAACCCTTACCCTAATCCTAATCATAACCCTAACCCTAACCCAAACCCTAAACCTAACACTAACCCAAAACCTAATCCTAACCCTAACCCTAACCCTAAACCTAACCCAAACACAAACCCTAAACTTAACCATAATCGTAACCCTAACTCTAACCCTAATCCTAACCCTAACCCTAACCTTAACCCTAACCCAAACCCTAAAGCTAACCCTAATCCTAACCCTAACCCTAACCCTAATCCTAGCCCTAACCCTAACCCTAACCCTCACCCAAACCCTAACCCTCTCTAACCCTAACCCAAACCCTAACCCTAAGCCTAAACCTAACTCAAAATCTAACCCTAACCCTAACCCTAACCCTAACCCTAACCCGAACCCTAACACAAACCCTAACTCTAAACCTAAACCTAACCCTAATCCTAACCCTAACCCTAAAACAAAAACTAACCCTAACCCAAACCGTAAACCAAACCCTAACTCTAACCCTAAACCTAAACCTATTCCTAACCCTAACCCTAAACCTAACCTTAACCCAAACAATAACCCTAACCATAACCCTAAAACCTAACCCTTACCCTAACCCTAACCCTAACCCTCACGGTAACCCTAACCCTAACCCTAACCCAAACCCTAATCCTAACCCTAAACATAACTCAAAACCTAAACCTAACCCTAACGCTAACCCTAACACTAACCCTAAACCTAACCCTAACCCTAACGCTAACCCTAAACCTAACCCAAACCCAAACCCAAACTCAAAACTTAACCCTAATCGTAACCCTCACCCTAATCCTAACCCTAACCCAAACCCTAAACTTAGCATTAACCCTAACACTAACACTAACCCAAATCTAATCCTAAACCTAACCCTAAAACAAACCCTAACCCTAAGACTAAACCTAACCCTAACACTAACCCAAACGCTAACCCTAACCCTAACCCAAACCAAAACCCTAACCCTAAATCTAATCCTAAACCTAAACCTAACCCTAACCCTAACCCAAACCGTAAACCAAACCCTAACCCTAAACCTAACCCTAACCCTATTCCTTACCCTAACCCTAAACCTAACCTTAACCCAAACAATAACCCTAAGCATAACCCTAAAACCTAACCATAACCCTAACCCTAACCCTAACCCTAACCCTCATGCTAACTCTAACCCTAACCCTAACCCAAACCCTAATCCTAACCCTAAACATAACTCTAAACCTAACCCTAAACCTAACCCTATCCATAATCCTAACCTAACCCAAACCCTAACCGTAACCCTAACCCAAACCCTAACCCTACCTCTAAACCTAACCCAAAACCTAAACCTAACCCTAACCCAAACCCTAACCCAAACACTAACAATAACCCAAACCCTAACTCTATTCCTAACCATAACCCTAACCAAATCCTTAACCCTAACACAAACCCTAACCCTAACCCAAACCCAAACCCTAAAACTAAATCTAAACCTAACCCTAACCCAAGCCCAAACCCTAACCCTAACCCTAACCGAAAACCACACAGTGAAACTAACCCTAAACCTAATCCCTAATCCCTAACAACAAACGTTAACCCAAACCCTAACCCTAACCCTAACACAATCCAAACCCTAACCCTAACCCTAACCCTTCCGAAAAGCCTAAACCTAACTCTAATCCTAACCCTAACCCTAATCCTAACCATAACCCTAACCCTAACTCAAACCCTAAAACTAACCCTAATCCTAACTCTAACCCTAACCCTAATCCTAACCGTAACCCTAACCCTAACCCATACCCAACCCCTAACCCTAACCCTATAACAAACCCTAACTCAAACCCTAACCCTAACCCTAACCCTAACGCAAACCCTAACCCTAAACCTAACCCTAACCCTTTTCCTAACCCTAACCCTAACCCAAAAAATAAACCTAACCCTAACCCAAACCCTAAACCTAAACCTAACCCCAACCCTATCCCTAACCCAAAACCACACCGTGAAAATAACCCTAAACCTAATCCCTAACCCCTAACAACAAATGTTAACCCAAATCCTAACACTAACCCTAACCCAATCCCAAACCCTAAACCTAAACCTAACCCTAATCCAAACACTAAACCTAACGCTAATCCTAAACCTAACCCTAAGCCTAAACCTAACCCTATTTCTTACCCTAACCCTAACCCTAACCCTGATCCTAACTCTAACCCTAACCCAGAAACTAACCCTAACCCTAACCCAAACCGTAAACCAAACCCTAATCCTAAACCTAACCCTAACCATATTCCTAAACCTAACCCTAAACCTAACCTTAACCCAAACAATAACCCTAAAACCTAACCCTAACCCTCACGCTAACCCTAACCCTAACCCTAACTCAAACCCTAATCCTAACCCTAAACATAACTCAAAACCTTAACCTAACCCTAAACCTAAATCTATCCATAAACCTAACCTAACCCTAACCCTATCCCTAACCCTAACCCAAAACCTAACCCTAAACCTAACCCAAACAATAAACCAAACCCTAACCCTAACCCTAACCCTAACCCTAACCCTAACCCTAACCCGAACCCTAACCCTAAACCCTAACACTAACCCTAACTCTAACACTAACCAAAACCCTAACCCTAACTCTAATGCTAAACCTAACCCTAACCCTAAACCAAACACTAACCCTAAAACTAACCTTAACCCTATTCCTAACCCTAACCCTAACCCTACCACAAACCCTAAACCTAACACTAACACAAACCCTAAACCTAACCCTAAACCTAACCCAAACACAAACCCTAAACTTAACCATAATCGTAACCCTAACCCTAACCCTAATCCTAACGCTATCCCTAACCCTAACCCTAACCCAAACCCTAAATCTAACCCTAATCCTAACCGTAACCCTAACCCTAACCCAAACCCAACACCTAACCCTAACTCTAACCATAACCTAAACCCTAAACCTAACCCTCACCCTAACTCAAACCCTAAACCTAAACCTAACCCTAATACAAAACCTAACCCTAACCCTAACCCTAACCCCAACTCAAACCCTAACCATAACCCTAAACCTAACCCAAAACCTAAACCTAACCCTAACCCTAAACCTAACCCTAAACCAAACCTAACCCTAAACCTAACCCCTAACACCTAACCGCAAACATTAACCCACACCCTAACCCTAACCCAAACCCAAATAGAAACCCTAACCCTAACGGTAACCCAAACCCTAAACCTAACACTAACCCAAACTCTAACACTAACCCTAACCCTAACCCTAACCCAAACCCCAAACCTAACACTAGCCCAAACTCTAACACTAACCCTAACCCTAACCCTAAACCTAACCCAAACACAAACCCTAAACTTAACCATAACCGTAACCCTAACCCTAACCCTAATCCTAACATTAACCCTAACCCTAACCCTAACCCAAACCCTAAACCTAACTCTAATCCTAATCCTAAATCTAACCCTAACCCTAATCCTAACCGTAACTCTAACCCTAACCCGAACCCAACACGTAACCCTAACCCTAACCCTAACATAAACCCTAACCCTAACCCTAACCCTAACTCAAACCCTAACCCTAACCCTAACCCAAACCCTAACCCTCTCTAACCCTAACCCAAAACCTAAACCTAACCCTAACCCACATCCTAACCCAAACCCTAACTCAAACCCTAACCCGAACCCTAACTCTAACTCAAACCCTAACCCTAATCCTAAACCTAGCCCTAATCCTAACCCTAACCCTAACCCAAAAACTAACCCTAACCTTAACCCAAACCCTAACCCTAACCCTAACCGTAACATAAACCCTAAACCTAACCCTATTCCTAACCCTAACACTAACCCTAACCTTAACCCTAAACCCTAACCCAAACCCTAACCCTAATCCTTACCCTAAACCTAACCCCTAACCCCTAACCACAAACATTAACATAAACCATAATACTAACCTAACCATAAACCTAACCCTAAACCTAACCCTAACCCTAAACCCTAACCCTAACCCTAACCCTAACCCAAACCCTAACCCTAACCCTAAACCTAACACTAACCCAAACCCTAACCCTAAGCCTAATCCAAACCAAAACCCTAACCCTAACTCTAATCCTAACCCTAAACCTAAACCTAATCCTAACCCTAACCCTAACCCTAAACCTCAACCTAATCCTAACCCTAACCCTAACCCTAACCCTAACCCTAACTCAAACCCTAAACCTAACCCTAATCCTAACCCTAACCCTAAACCTAGTCCTAGCCCTAACCCTAACCCTAACCCTAACCCAAACACTAACCCTCTCTAACCCTAACCCAAACCCTAACCCTAAACCTAAGCCTAACCCTAACTCAAAATCTAACCCTAACCCTAACCCTAACCCTAACCCGAACCCTAACACAAACCCTAACTCTAAACCTAACCCTAACCCTAACCCAAAAACTAACCCTAACCCAAACCGTAAACCAAACCCTAACTCTAACCGAAACCCTAACCCTAACACTAACCCTAACCCTAACCCTAACCCTAACCCTAACGCTAACCCTAACACAAACCCAAACCCTAATCCTAACCCTAAACATAACTCAAAACCTAAACCTAACCGTAACCCTAACCCAAACCGTAAACCAAACCCTAACCCTAACCCTAACCCTATTCCTAACCCTAACCCTAACCCTAATCTTAACCCAAACCATAACCCTAACCATAACCCTAAAACCTAACCCTAACCCTAAGCCTAACCCTAACCCTCACGCTAACCCTAAACCTAACCCTAACCCAAACCCTAATCCTAACCCTAAACATAACTCAAAACCTAAACCTAACCCTAAACCTAACCCTATCCATAATCCTAACCTAACCCTAACCCTATCCCTAACCCTAAACCAAACCCTAAATGTAATCCTAACTCTAAAACCTAACCCTAAACATAACCCTAAACCAAACCCTAACCCTAACCCTATCCCAAACCCTAAACCTAACCCTAACTCAAATCCTAACGCAAACACTAACAATAACCCTAACCCTAACCCTATTCCTAACCATAACCCTAACCCAATCCCTAACCCTAACCCTAAACCTTGCCCTAACCCAAACCCAAACACTAAAAATAAAATTAAACCTAACCCTAACCCAAACCCAAACCCTAACCCTATCCCTAAATCAAAACCACACCGTGAAACTAACCCTAAACCTAATCCCTAACCCCTAACAACAAACGTTAACCCAAATCCTAACCCTAACCCTAACCCAATCCCAAACCCTAAACCTAAATCTAACCCTAAATTAAACACTAAACCTAACGCTAATCCTAACCCTAACCCTAATCCTAAACCTAACCTTAACCCAAACAATAACCCTAACCATAACCCTAAAACCTAACCCTAACCCTAACCCTAACCCTAACCCTCACGCTAACCCCAACCCTGACCCTAACCCAAACCTTAATCCTAACCCTAAACATAACTCAAAACCTTAACCTAACCCTAAACCTAAATCTATCCATAAACCTAACCTAACCCTAACCCTATCCCTAACCATAACCCTAAAACCTAACGCTAACCCTAAGCCTAACCCTAACCCTCACGCTAACCCTAAACCTAACCCTAACCCAAACCCTAATCCTAACCCTAAACATAACTAAAAACCTAAACCTAAACCTAAACCTAAGCCTATCCATAATCCTAAACTAGCCCTAACCCTATCCCTAACCCTAAACCAAACCCTAAACGTATTCCTAACTCTAAAACCTAACCCTAAACATAACCCTAAACTAAACCCTAACCCTAACCCTAACCCAAACCCTTACCCTAAACTCTAACCCTAACCCAAAACCTCAACCTAACCCTAACCCAAACCCTAACCCAAACACTAACAATAACCCTAAAATTAACCCTATTCCTAACAATAACCCTAACCCAATACCTAACGCTAACCCTAACCTAGCCCTATCCCAAACCCTAAAACTAAACCTAAACCTAACCCTAACCCAACCCCGAACCCTAACCCTATCCCTAACCCAAAACCACAACGTGAAAATAACCCTAAACCTAATCCCTACCCCCTAACAACAAACGTTAACCCAAATCCTAATCCTAAACCTAACCCAATTCCAAACCCTAAACCTAAACCTAACCGTAATCCAAACACTAAACCTAACGCTAATCCTAACCCTAACCCTAACCCTAAACCTAACCCTATTTCTTACCCTAAACCTAACCTAATCCTAACTCTAACCCTAACCCAAAAACTAACCCTAACCCTAACCCAAACCGTAAACCAAACCCTAACCCTAAACCTAACCCTAACCCTATTCCTAACCCTAACCCTAAACCTAACCTTAACCCAAACAATAACCCTAACCCTAACCCTAACCATAACCCTAACCCTAACCCTAACCCTAACCCAATCCCAAACCCTAAACCTAAATCTAACCCTAAACACTAAACCTAACGCTAATCCTAACCCTATCCCTAACCCTAAACCTAACCCTATTTTTTACCCTAACCCTAACCCTAACCCTAATCCTAACTCTAATCCTAACCCAAAAACTAACCCTAACCCTAAGCCAAATCGTAAACCAAACCCTAACCCTAACCCTAACCGTAACCCTATTCCTAACTCTAACCCTAAACCTAACCTTAACCCAAACCCTAACCCTAACCCTAACCCTAAAACCTAACCCTAACCCAAACCCAAACCCTAACCCTATGCCTAACCCAAACCCACACAGTAAAACTGACCCTAAACCTAATCCCTAACCCCTAACAACAAACGTTAACCCAAACCCTAACCCTAACCCTAACCCAATTCAAACCCTAACAATTACCCTAACCCTAACCAAAAGCCTAAACCTAACTCTAATCCTATCCCTAACCCAAATCTAACCATAACCCTAACCCTAACCCAAACCCTAATACTAAACCTAATCCTAAATCTAACCCTAACCCTAATCCTAACCGTAACCCTAACCCTAACCCATACCCAACCCCTAACCCTAACCCTAACCCTAAAACAAACCCTAACTCAAACCCTAACCCTAACCCTAACCCTAACGCAAACCCTAACCCTAAACCTAACCCTAACCCTTTTCCTAACCCTAACCCTAACCCAAAAAATAAACCTAACCCTAACCCAAACCCTAACCCTAAACCTAACCCTAACCCAAACCCTAACCCTAACCTGAAACCTAATCCTAACCGAAATCCTAAACCTAACCCTAACCCAAAAACTAAACCTAACCCTAACCCTAATCCAAACCCTAACCCTAAAACTAACCCTAACCCAAACCTTAACCCTAACCCTATTCCTAACCCTAACCCTAACCCTAACCCTAACCCTAACCCTAACCCTATTCCTAACCCTAACCCTAACCCTAACCCTAACCTTAACCCAAAACCTAACACAAACCCTAACCCTAAACCCTAAAGCAAACCCAAACCCTAACCTTAACCCTAACCCTAACTCAAACCCTAACCCTAACTCTAACCCTAACCCTATTCCTTAGCAAAACCCTATCCCAATCCCTAACCCTTACCCTAACCCTAGCCCTAGCCCTATCCGAAACCCTAAACCTAACCCTAACCCTAATCCAAACACGAAACCTAACGCTAATCCTAACCCTAACCCTAACTCTAAACCTAACCCTAATTTTTACCCTAACCCTAACCATAAAATTAACCCAAACCATAACCCTAACCCTAACCGTAAACTTAACCCTAACCCTAACCCTAACCCTAACCTTTACCCAAACCCTATCCCAAACACTAACCCAAAACCTAACCCTAACCCAAATCCTAACCCAAACCATAACCCTAACCCAAACCCTAACCCTAACAATAACCCTAACCCTAACACTAACCCTAACCCTAACACTAACCCAAAACTTAACCCTAACCCTAACCCAAAGCAAAACTCTAACCCTAACTCTAATCCTAACCCTAACCCTAACCCTAACCCTAACCCTAATCCTAACCCAAAACCTAAATCAAACCCTAATCCTAACCGTAACCCTAACCCTAATCCTAGCCCTAACCCTAACCCTAACCCAAACCCAACCCGTAACCCTAACCTTACCCTAACCCAAACCCTAACCCTAAACCTAACCCTAACCCTAATCAAACCCTAAACCTAACCCTAATCCTAACCCTAACCCTAACCCAAATACTAACCCTAACCCTAACCCAAACCGTAAACCAAACCCTAACCCTAACCCTAACCCTAACCCTATTCCTAACCCTAACCCTAACCCTAACCTTAAACCAAAGAATAACCCTAACCATAACCCTAAAACCTAACCCTAACCCTAACACAAACTCTAATTCTAACCCTAAACATAACTCAAAACCTAAACCTAATCCTAAACCTAACCCTATCCATAATCCTAACCTAACCTTAACCCTATCCCTAACCCTAAACCAAACCGTAAACGTAATCCTAACTCTAAAACCTAACCCTAAAAATAACCCTAAACCAAACCCTAACCCTAACCCTAACCCAAACCCTAAACCTAACCCTAACCCAAACCCTAACCCAAACACTAATAATAACCCTAACCCTAACCCTATTCCTAACCATAACCCTAACCCAATCCCTAACCCTAACCCTAAACCTTGCCCTAACCCAAACCCAAACCCTAAAACTAAAATTAAACCTAACCCTAACCCAAACCCAAACCCTAACCCTATCCCTAACCCAAAACCACACCATGAAACTAACCCAAAACCTAATCCCTAACCCCTACCAACAAACGTTAACCCAAATCCTAACCCTAACCCTAACCCAATCCCAAACCCTAAACCTAAACCTAACCCTAACCTAACCCTAACCCTCACGCTAACCATAACCCTAACCCTAACCCAAACCCTAATCCTAACCCTAAACATAACTCAAAACCTTAACCTAACCCTAAACCTAAATCTATCCATAAACCTAACCTAACCCTAACCCTATCCCTAACCCTAACCCAAAACCTAACCCTAACCCTAACCCAAACAATAAACCAAACCCTAACCCTAACCCTAACCCAAACGCTAACCCTACCCCTAAACCTAATCCTAATCCTAACCCTAAACCAAACCCTAACCCAAACCCAAACCCTAAACCCTAACACTAACCCTAACTCTAACACTAACCAAAACCCTAACCCTAACTCTAATGCTAAACCTAACCCTAACCCTTACCCTAACCCTAAACCAAACCCTAACCCTAAAACTAACCTGAACCCTATTCCTAACCCTAACCCTAACCCTACCACAAACCCTAAACCTAACCCTAACCCTAACCCTAACCCTAACCCTAATCCTAACCCTAATCCTAACGCTATCCCTAACCCTAACCCTAACCCAAACCCTAAATCTAACCCTAATCCTAACCGTAACCCTAACCCTAACCCAAACCCAACACCTAACCCTAACTCTAACCCTAACCCTAACCCTAACCCTAACCCTAACTCAAACCCTAAACCTAAACCTAACCCTAATACAAAACCTAACCTTAACCCTAAACCTAACCCAAACTCAAACCCTAACCATAACCCTAAACCTAATCCAAAACCTAAACCTAACCCTAACCCTAAACCTAACCCTAAACCAAACCTAACCCTAAACCTACCCCCTACCCCCTAACCGCAAACATTAACCCACACCCTAACCCTAACCCAAACCCAAATAGAAACCCTAACCCTAACGGTAACCCAAACCCTAAACCTAACACTAACCCAAACTCTAACACTAACCCTAACCCTAACCCTAACCCAAACCCTAAACCTAACACTAACCCAAACTCTAACACTAACCCTAACCCTAACCCTAAACCTAAACCAAACACAAACCCTAAACTTAACCATAACCGTAACCCTAACCCTAACCCTAATCCTAACATTAACCCTAACCCTAACCCTAACCCAAACCCTAAACCTAACTCTAATCCTAATCCTAAATCTAACCCTAACCCTAATCCTAACCGTAACTCTAACCCTAACCCGAACCCAACACGTAACCCTAACCCTAACCCTAACCCAAACCCTAACCCTAAATCTAACCCTAACTCAAACCCTAACCCTAACCCTAACCCAAACCCTAACCCTCTCTAACCCTAACCCAAAACCTAAACCTAACCCTAACCCACATCCTAACCCTAACCCTAACCCTAACCCTAACCTTAACCCAAACCCTAACACAAACCCTAACCCTAAACCCTAACCCAAACCCTAACCCTAATCCTAACCCTAAACCTAACCCCTAACCCCTAACCACAAACATTAACATAAACCCTAACACTAACCTAACCATAACCCTAACCCTAAACCTAACCCTAACCCTAAACCCTAACCCTAACCCTAACCCTAACCCTAACCCAAAACCTAACCCTAACCCTAAACCTAACACTAACCCAAACCCTAACCCTAACCCTAATCCAAACCAAAACCCTAACCCTAACTCTAATCCTAACCCTAAACCTAAACCTAATCCTAACCCTAACCCTAACCCTAACCCTAACTCAAACCCTAAACCTAACCCTAATCCTAACCCTAACCCTAACCCTAATCCTAGCCCTAACCATAATCCTAACCCTACCCCAAACTCTAACCCTCTCTAACCCTAACCCAAACCCTAACCCTAAACCTAAGCCTAACCCTAACTCAAAATCTAACCCTAACCCTAACCCAAACCCTAACCCGAACCCTAACACCAACCCTAACACTAAACCTAACCCTAACCCTAATCCTAACCCTAACCCTTACCCAAAAACTAACCCTAACCCAAACGGTAAACCAAACCCTAACTCTAACCCTAACCCTAACCCTAACACTAACCCTAACCCTAACACTAACCCTAACCCTAACCCTCACCCTAACACTAAGCCAAACCCTAATCCTAACCCTAAACATAACTCAAAACCTAAACCTAACCCTAACCCTAACCCAAACCGTAAACCAAACCCTAACCCTAAACCTAACCTTAACCCTAGTCCTTACCCTAACCCTAACCCTAACCCAAACCCTAAACCTAACACTAACCCACACCCTAACCCTAAACCTAACCCTAAACCTAACCCAAACACAAAATCTAAACTTAACCATAATCGTAACCCTAACCCTAACCCTAATCCTAACGCTATCCATAACCCTAACCCTAACCCAAACCCTAAACGTAACCCTAATCCTAACCTTAACCCTAACCCTAACCCAATTCCTAACCAAAACCCTAACCCAATCCCTAACCCTAACCCTAACCCTAGCCCTAACCCAATACGAAACACTAAACCTAACCCTAACCCTAATCCAAACACGAAACCTAACGCTAATCCTAACCCTAACCCTAACTCTAAACCTAACCCTATTTTTTACCCTAACCCTAACCCTAAAATTAACCCAAACCATAACCCTAACCCTAACCGTAAACTTAACCCTAACCCTAACCCTAACCTTTACCCAAACCCTATCCCAAACACTAACCCTAAACCTAACCCTAACCCAAACCCTAACCCAACTCATAACCCTAACCCAAACCCTAACCCTAACAATAACCCTAACCCTAACATTAACCCTAACCCTAACACTAACCCAAAACTTAACCCTAACCCTAACCCAAAGCAAAACTCTAACCCTAACTCTAATCCTAACCCTAAACCTAACCCTAACCCTAATCCTAACCCAAAACCTAAATCAAACCCTAATCCTAACCGTAACCCTAACCCTAATCCTAGCCCTAACCCTAACCCTAACCCAAAACCAACCCGTAACCCTAACCCTACCCTAACCCAAACCCTAACCCTAAACCTAACCCTAACCCTAATCAAACCCTAAACCTAACCCTAATCCTAACCCTAACCCTAACCCAAATACTAACCCTAACCCTAACCCAAACCGTAAACCAAACCCTAACCCTAACCCTAACCCTAACCCTATTCCTAACCCTAACCCTAACCCTAACCTTAACCCAAAGAATAACCCTAACCATAACCCTAAAACCTAACCCTAACCCTAACACAAACTCTAATTCTAACCCTAAACATAACTCAAAACCTAAACCTAATCCTAAACCTAACCCTATCCATAATCCTAACCTAACCCTAACCCTATCCCTAACCCTAAACCAAACCGTAAACGTAATCCTAACTCTAAAACCTAACCCTAAAAATAACCCTAAACCAAACCCTAACCCTAACCATAACCCAAACCCTAAACCTAACCCTAACCCAAACCCTAACCCAAACACTAATAATAACCCTAACCCTAACCCTATTCCTAACCATAACCCTAACCCAATCCCTAACCCTAACCCTAAACCTTGCCCTAACCCAAACCCAAACCCTAAAACTAAAATTAAACCTAACCCTAACCCAAACCCAAACCCTAACCCTATCCCTAACCCAAAACCACACCATGAAACTAACCCTAAACCTAATCCCTAACCCCTAACAACAAATGTTAACCCAAATCCTAACCCTAACCCTAACCCAATCCCAAACCCTAAACCTAAACCTAACCCTAATCCAAACACTAAATCTAACGCTAATCCTAACCCTAACCCTAAGCCTAAACCTAACCCTATTTCTTACCCTAAGCCTAACCCTAACCCTGATCCTAACTCTAACCCTAACCCAAAAACTAACCCTAACCCTAACCAAAACCGGAAACCAAAACCTAACCCTAAACCTTACCCTAACCCTATTCCTAAACCTAACCCTAAACCTAACCTTAACCCAAACAATAACCCTAACCATAACCCTAAAACCTAACCCTAACCCTAACCCTAACCCTAACCCTAACCCTCACGCTAACCCTAACCCTAACCCTAACCCAAACCGTAATCCTAACCCTAAACATAACTCAAAACCTTAACCTAACCCTAAACCTAAATCTATCCATAAACCTAAACTAACCCTAACCCTATCCCTAACCCTAACCCAAAACCTAACCCTAAACCTAACCCAAACAATAAACCAAACCCTAACCCTAACCCTAACCCAAACCGTAACCCTAACCCTAACCCTAACCCAAACCCTAACCCTAAACCCTAACACTAACCCTAACTCTAACACTAACCAAAACCCTAACCCTAACTCTAATGCTAAACCTAACCCTAACCCTAAACCAAACACTAACCCTAAAACTAACCTTAACCCTATTCCTAACCCTAACCCTAACCCTACCACAAACCCTAAATCTAACACTAACACAAACCCTAAACCTAACCCTAAACCTAACCCAAACACAAACCCTAAACTTAACCATAATCCTAACCCTAACCCTAACCCTAACCCTAACCCTAACTCAAACCCTAAACCTAACCCTAATCCTAACTCTAACCCTAACCCTAATCCTAGCCGTAACCCTAACCCTAACCCTAACCCAAACACTAACCCTCTCTAACCCTAACCCAAACCCTAACCCTAAACCTAAGCCTAACCCTAACTCAAAATCTAACCCTAGCCCTAACCCAATCCGAAACCCTAAACCTAACCCTAACCCTAATCCAAACACAAAACCTAACGCTAATCCTAACCCTAACCCTAACTCTAAACCTAACCCTATTTTTTACCCTAACCCTAACCCTAAAATTAACCCAAACCATAACCCTAACCCTAACCGTAAACTTAACCCTAACCCTAACCCTAACTTTTACCCAAACCCTATCCCAAACACTAACCCTAAACCTAACCCTATTTCTAACCCTAACCCTAACCCTAACCTTAACCCTAAACCTAACTCAAACCCTAACCCTAACTCTAACACTAACCCTATTCCTAACCATAACCCTAACCCAATCCCTAAACCTAACCCTAACCTTAACCCTAACCCTAACTCAAACCCTAACACTAACACTAACCCTAACCCAAAACCTAAAAATAACCCAAACACTAACCCTAAACCTAACCCTAACCCAAACCCTCACCCATACCATAACCCTAACCCAAACCCTAACCCTAACACTAACCCTAACCCTAACAGTAACCCTAACCAAACACTAACACAAACCCTAACCATAACCCTAACCCAAAGCAAAACTATAACCCTAACTCTAATCCTAACCCTAAACCTAAACCTAATCCTAGCCCTAACCCTAACCCTAACTCAAACCCAACCCCTAACCCTAACACTAATCCTAACCCAAACCCTAACCCTAACCCTAATCCTAATCAAACCCTAAACCTAACCCTAATCCTAACGCTAACCCTAACCCAAATACTAACACTAACACTATCCCAAACCGTAAACCAAACCGTAACATTAACCCTAACCCTAACCCTATTCCTAACCCTAATCCTAACCCTAACCCTAACCCAAAAACTAACCCTAACCCAAACCGTAAACCAAACCCTAACTCTAACCGTAACCCAAACCCTAACACTAACCCTAACACTAACCCTAACCCTAACCCTAACCCTCACCCTAACACTAACCCAAACCCTAATCCTAACCCTAAACATAACTCAAAACCTAAACCTAACCCTGACCCTTACCCAAACCGTAAACCAAACCCTTACCCCAACCCTAACCCTATTACTAACCCTAACCCTAACCCTAAACTTAACCCAAACAATAACCCTAACCATAACCCTAAAACCTAACCCTAACCCTAAGCCTAACCCTAACCCTCACGCTAACCCTAACCCTAACCCTAACCCAAACCCTAATCCTAACCCTAAACATAACTAAAAACCTAAACCTAAACCTAAACCTAAGCCTATCCATAATCCTAACCTAGCCCTAACCCTATCCCTAATCCTAAACCAAACCCTAAACGTATTCCTAACTCTAAAACCTAACCCTAAACATAACCCTAAACTAAACCCTAACCCTAACCCTAACCCAAACCCTTACCCTAACTCTAACCCTAAACCAAAACCTAAACCTAACCCTAACCCAAACCCTAACCCAAACACTAACAATAACCCTTAAACTAACCCTATTCCTAACAATAACCCTAACCCAATACCTAACCCTAACCCTAACCCAGCCCTAACCCAAACCCAAACCCTAAAACTAAACCTAAACCTAACCCTAACCCAAACCCAAACCCTAACCCTATCCCTAACCCAAAACCACACCGTGAAAATAACCCTAAACCTAATCCATAACCCCTAACAACAAACGTTAACCCAAATCCTAACCCTAACCCTAACCCAATCCCAAACCCTAAACCTAAATCTAACCCTAATTTAAACACTAAACCTAACGCTAATCCTAACCCTAACCCTAACCCTAATCCTAATCCTAACCTTAACCCAAACAATAACCCTAACCATAACCCTAAAACCTAACCTTAACCCTAACCCTAACCCTAACGCTCACGCTAACCCTAACCCTAACCCTAACCCAAACCCTAATCCTAACCCTAAACATAACTCAAAACCTTAACCTAACCCTAAACCTAAATCTATCCATAAACCTAACCTAACCCTAACCCTATCCCTAACCATAACCCTAAAACCTAACCCTAACCCTAAGCCTAACCCTAACCCTCACGCTAACCCTAACCCTAACCCTAACCCAAACCCTAATCCTAACCCTAAACATAACTAAAAACCTAAACCTAAACCTAAACCTAAGCCTATCCATAATCCTAAACTAGCCCTAACCCTATCCCTAACACTAAACCAAACCCTAAACGTATTCCTAACTCTAAAACCTAACCCTAAACATAACCCTAAACTAAACCCTAAGCCTAACCCTAACCCAAACCCTTACCCTAACTCTAACCCTAAACCAAAACCTAAACCGAACCCTAACCCAAACCCTAACCCAAATACTAACAATAACTCTAAAACTAACACTATTCCTAACAATAACCCTAACCCAATACCTAACCCTAACCCTAAAACAGCCCTAACCCAAACCCAAACCCTAAAACTAAACCTAAACCTCACCCTAACCCAACCCCAAACCCTAACCCTATCCCTAACCCAAAACCACACCGTGAAAATAACCCTAAACCTAATCCCTAACCCCTAACAACAAACGTTAACCCAAATCCTAACCCTAAACCTAACCCAATCCCAAACACTAAACCTAAACCTAACTCTAATCCAAACGCTAAACCTAACGCTAATCCTAACCCTAACCCTAACCCTAAACCTAACCCTATTTCTTACCCTAACCCTAAACCTAACCTAATCCTAACTCTAACCCTAACCCAAAAACTAACCCTAACCCTAACCCAAACCGTAAACCAAACCCTAACCCTAAACCTAACCCTAACCCTATTCCTAACCCTAACCCTAAACCTAACCGTAACCCAAACAATAACCCTAACCCTAACCCTAACCCTAACCCTAACCCAATCCCAAACCCTAAACCTAAATTTAACCCTAATTTAAACACTAAACCTAACGCTAATTCTAACCCTAACCCTAACCCTAAACCTAACCCTATTTCTTACCCTAACCCTAACCCTAACCCTAATCCTAACTCTAATCCTAACCCAAAAACTAACCCTAGCCCTAAGCCAAACCGTAAACCAAACCCTAACCCTAACTCTAACCGTAACCCTATTCCTAAACCTAACCCTAAACCTAACCTTAACCCAAACAATAACCCTAACCATAACCCTAAAACCTAACCCTAACCCAAACCCAAACCCTACCCTATGCCTAACACAAACCCACACAGTAAAACTGACCCTAAACCGAATCCCTAACCCCTAACAACAAAAGTTAACCCAAACCCTAACCCTAACCCTAACCCAATCCAAACCCTAACCATTTCCCTAACCCTTACCAAAAGCCTTAACCTAACTCTAATCCTAACCCTTACCCTAATCCTAATCATAACCCTAACCCTAACCCAAACCCTAATCCTAACAATAACCCCAAACCTAATCCTAACCCTAACCCTAACCCTAAACCTAACCCAAACACAAACCCTAAACTTAACCATAATCGTAACCCTAACTCTAACCCTAATCCTAACCCTAACCCTAACCTTAACCCTAACCCAAACCCTAAAGCTAACCCTAATCCTAACCCTAACCCTAACCCTAATCCTAGCCCTAACCCTAACCCTAACCCTCACCCAAACCCTAACCCTCTCTAACCCTAACCCAAACCCTAACCCTAAGCCTAAACCTAACTCAAAATCTAACCCTAACCCTAACCCTAACCCTAACCCTAACCCGAACCCTAACACAAACCCTAACTCTAAACCTAAACCTAACCCTAATCCTAACCCTAACCCTAAAACAAAAACTAACCCTAACCCAAACCGTAAACCAAACCCTAACTCTAACCCTAAACCTAAACCTATTCCTAACCCTAACCCTAAACCTAACCTTAACCCAAACAATAACCCTAACCATAACCCTAAAACCTAACCCTTACCCTAACCCTAACCCTAACCCTCACGGTAACCCTAACCCTAACCCTAACCCAAACCCTAATCCTAACCCTAAACATAACTCAAAACCTAAACCTAACCCTAACGCTAACCCTAACACTAACCCTAAACCTAACCCTAACCCTAACGCTAACCCTAAACGTAACCCAAACCCAAGCCCAAACTCAAAACTTAACCCTAATCCTAGCCCTTACCCTAATCCTACCCCTAACCCAAAACCTAAACTTAGCATTAACCCTAACACTAACACTAACCCAAATCTAATCCTAAACCTAACCCTAAAACAAACCCTAACCCTAAGACTAAACCTAACCCTAACACTAACCCAAACGCTAACCCTAACCCTAACCCAAACCAAAACCCTAACCCTAACTCTAATCCTAAACCTAAACCTAACCCTAACCCTAACCCAAACCGTAAACCAAACCCTAACCCTAAACCTAACCCTAACCCTATTCCTAACCCTAACCCTAAACCTAACCTTAACCCAAACAATAACCCTAAGCATAACCCTAAAACCTAACCCTAACCCTAACCCTAACCCTAACCCTCATGCTAACTCTAACCCTAACCCTAACCCAAACCCTAATCCTAACCCTAAACATAACTCTAAACCTAACCCTAAACCTAACCCTATCCATAATCCTAACCTAACCCAAACCCTAACCGTAACCCTAACCCAAACCCTAACCCTACCTCTAAACCTAACCCAAAACCTAAACCTAACCCTAACCCAAACCCTAACCCAAACACTAACAATAACCCAAACCCTAACTCTATTCCTAACCATAACCCTAACCAAATCCTTAACCCTAACACAAACCCTAACCCTAACCCAAACCCAAACCCTAAAACTAAATCTAAACCTAACCCTAACCCAAGCCCAAACCCTAACCCTAACCCTAACCGAAAACCACACAGTGAAACTAACCCTAAACCTAATCCCTAATCCCTAACAACAAACGTTAACCCAAACCCTAACCCTAACCCTAACACAATCCAAACCCTAACCCTAACCCTAACCCTTACGAAAAGCCTAAACCTAACTCTAATCCTAACCCTAACCCTAATCCTAACCATAACCCTAACCCTAACTCAAACCCTAAAACTAACCCTAATCCTAACTCTAACCCTAACCCTAATCCTAACCGTAACCCTAACCCTAACCCATACCCAACCCCTAACCCTAACCCTATAACAAACCCTAACTCAAACCCTAACCCTAACCCTAACCCTAACGCAAACCCTAACCCTAAACGTAACCCTAACCCTTTTCCTAACCCTAACCCTAACCCAAAAAATAAACCTAACCCTAACCCAAACCCTAAACCTAAACCTAACCCCAACCCTATCCCTAACCCAAAACCACACCGTGAAAATAACCCTAAACCTAATCCCTAACCCCTAACAACAAATGTTAACCCAAATCCTAACACTAACCCTAACCCAATCCCAAACCCTAAACCTAAACCTAACCCTAATCCAAACACTAAACCTAACGCTAATCCTAAACCTAACCCTAAGCCTAAACCTAACCCTATTTCTTACCCTAACCCTATCCCTAACCCTGATCCTAACTCTAACCCTAACCCAGAAACTAACCCTAACCCTAACCCAAACCGTAAACCAAACCCTAATCCTAAACCTAACCCTAACCATATTCCTAAACCTAACCCTAAACCTAACCTTAACCCAAACAATAACCCTAAAACCTAACCCTAACCCTAACCCTAACCCTCACGCTAACCCTAACCCTAACCCTAACTCAAACCCTAATCCTAACCCTAAACATAACTCAAAACCTTAACCTAACCCTAAACCTAAATCTATCCATAAACCTAACCTAACCCTAACCCTATCCCTAACCCTAACCCAAAACCTAACCCTAAACCTAACCCAAACAATAAACCAAACCCTAACCCTAACCCTAACCCTAACCCTAACCCTAACCCTAACCCAAACCCTAACCCTAAACCCTAACACTAACCCGAACTCTAACACTAACCAAAACCCTAACCCTAACTCTAATGCTAAACCTAACCCTAACCCTAAACCAAACACTAACCCTAAAACTAACCTTAACCCTATTCCTAACCCTAACCCTAACCCTACCACAAACCCTAAACCTAACACTAACACAAACCCTAAACCTAATTTAAACCTAACCCAAACACAAACCCTAAACTTAACCATAATCGTAACCCTAACCCTAACCCTAATCCTAACGCTATCCCTAACCCTAACCCTAACCCAAACCCTAAATCTAACCCTAATCCTAACCGTAACCCTAACCCTAACCCAAACCCAACACCTAACCCTAACTCTAACCATAACCTAAACCCTAAACCTAACCCTCACCCTAACTCAAACCCTAAACCTAAACCTAACCCTAATACAAAACCTAACCCTAACCCTAACCCTAACCCCAACTCAAACCCTAACCATAACCCTAAACCTAACCCAAAACCTAAACCTAACCCTAACCCTAAACCTAACCCTAAACCAAACCTAACCCTAAACCTAACCCCTAACACCTAACCGCAAACATTAACCCACACCCTAACCCTAACCCAAACCCAAATAGAAACCCTAACCCTAACGGTAACCCAAACCCTAAACCTAACACTAACCCAAACTCTAACACTAACCCTAACCCTAACCCTAACCCAAACCCTAAACCTAACACTAACCCAAACTCTAACACTAACCCTAACCCTAACCCTAAACCTAACCCAAACACAAACCCTAAACTTAACCATAACCGTAACCCTAACCCTAACCCTAATCCTAACATTAACCCTAACCCTAACCCTAACCCAAACCCTAAACCTAACTCTAATCCTAATCCTAAATCTAACCCTAACCCTAATCCTAACCGTAACTCTAACCCTAACCCGAACCGAACACGTAACCCTAACCCTAACCCTAACATAAACCCTAACCCTAACCCTAACCCTAACTCAAACCCTAACCCTAACCCTAACCCAAACCCTAACCCTCTCTAACCCTAACCCAAAACCTAAACCTAACCCTAACCCACATCCTAACCCAAACCCTAACTCAAACCCTAACCCGAACCCTAACTCTAACTCAAACCCTAACCCTAATCCTAAACCTAGCCCTAATCCTAACCCTAACCCTAACCCAAAAACTAACCCTAACCTTAACCCAAACCCTAACCCTAACCCTAACCGTAACATAAACCCTAAACCTAACCCTATTCCTAACCCTAACACTAACCCTAACCTTAACCCTAAACCCTAACCCAAACCCTAACCCTAATCCTAACCCTAAACCTAACCCCTAACCCCTAACCACAAACATTAACATAAACCATAACACTAACCTAACCATAAACCTAACCCTAAACCTAACCCTAACCCTAAACCCTAACCCTAACCCTAACCCTAACCCAAACCCTAACCCTAACCCTAAACCTAACACTAACCCAAACCCTAACCCTAAGCCTAATCCAAACCAAAACCCTAACCCTAACTCTAATCCTAACCCTAAACCTAAACCTAATCCTAACCCTAACCCTAACCCTAAACCTAAACCTAATCCTAACCCTAACCCTAACCCTAACCCTAACCCTAACTCAAACCCTAAACCTAACCCTAATCCTAACCCTAACCCTAAACCTAGTCCTAGCCCTAACCCTAACCCTAACCCTAACCCAAACACTAACCCTCTCTAACCCTAACCCAAACCCTAACCCTAAACCTAAGCCTAACCCTAACTCAAAATCTAAACCTAACCCTAACCCTAACCCTAACCCGAACCCTAACACAAACCCTAACTCTAAACCTAACCCTAACCCTAACCCAAAAACTAACCCTAACCCAAACCGTAAACCAAACCCTAACTCTAACCGAAACCCTAACCCTAACACTAACCCTAACCCTAACCCTAACCCTAACCCTAACGCTAACCCTAACACAAACCCAAACCCTAATCCTAACCCTAAACATAACTCAAAACCTAAACCTAACCGTAACCCTAACCCAAACCGTAAACCAAACCCTAACCCTAACCCTAACCCTATTCCTAACCCTAACCCTAACCCTAATCTTAACCCAAACCATAACCCTAACCATAACCCTAAAACCTAACCCTAACCCTAAGCCTAACCCTAACCCTCACGCTAACCCTAAACCTAACCCTAACCCAAACCCTAATCCTAACCCTAAACATAACTCAAAACCTAAACCTAACCCTAAACCTAACCCTATCCATAATCCTAACCTAACCCTAACCCTATCCCTAACCCTAAACCAAACCCTAAATGTAATCCTAACTCTAAAACCTAACCCTAAACATAACCCTAAACCAAACCCTAACCCTAACCCTATCCCAAACCCTAAACCTAACCCTAACTCAAATCCTAACGCAAACACTAACAATAACCCTAACCCTAACCCTATTCCTAACCATAACCCTAACCCAATCCCTAACCCTAACCCTAAACCTTGCCCTAACCCAAACCCAAACACTAAAAATAAAATTAAACCTAACCCTAACCCAAACCCAAACCCTAACCCTATCCCTAAATCAAAACCACACCGTGAAACTAACCCTAAACCTAATCCCTAACCCCTAACAACAAACGTTAACCCAAATCCTAACCCTAACCCTAACCCAATCCCAAACCCTAAACCTAAATCTAACCCTCAAGGAAACACTAAACCTAACGCTAATCCTAACCTTAAGCCTAATCCTAATCCTAACCTTAACCCATACAATAACCCTAACCATAACCCTAAACCCTAACCGTAACCCTAACCCTAACCCTAACCCTCACGCTAACCCCAACCCTGACCCTAACCCAAACCCTAATCCTAACCCTAAACATAACTCAAAACCTTAACCTAACCCTAAACCTAAATCTATCCATAAACCTAACCTAACCCTAACCCTATCCCTAACCATAACCCTAAAACCTAACGCTAACCCTAAGCCTAACCCTAACCCTCACGCTAACCCTAAACCTAACCCTAACCCAAACCCTAATCCTAACCCTAAACATAACTAAAAACCTAAACCTAAACCTAAACCTAAGCCTATCCATAATCCTAAACTAGCCCTAACCCTATCCCTAACCCTAAACCAAACCCTAAACGTATTCCTAACTCTAAAACCTAACCCTAAACATAACCCTAAACTAAACCCTAACCCTAACCCTAACCCAAACCCTTACCCTAAACTCTAACCCTAACCCAAAACCTCAACCTAACCCTAACCCAAACCCTAACCCAAACACTAACAATAACCCTAAAATTAACCCTATTCCTAACAATAACCCTAACCCAATACCTAACGCTAACCCTAACCTAGCCCTATCCCAAACCCTAAAACTAAACCTAAACCTAACCCTAACCCAAACCCAAACCCTAACCCTATCCCTAACCCAAAACCACACCGTGAAAATAACCCTAAACCTAATCCCTAACCCCTAACAACAAACGTTAACCCAAATCCTAACCCTAAACCTAACCCAATCCCAAACCCTAAACCTAAACCTAACCGTAATCCAAACACTAAACCTAACGCTAATCCTAACCCTAACCCTAACCCTAAACCTAACCCTATTTCTTACCCTAAACCTAACCTAATCCTAACTCTAACCCTAACCCAAAAACTAACCCTAACCCTAACCCAAACCGTAAACCAAACCCTAACCCTAAACCTAACCCTAACCCTATTCCTAACCCTAACCCTAAACCTAACCTTAACCCAAACAATAACCCTAACCCTAACCCTAACCCTAACCCAATCCCAAACCCTAAACCTAAATCTAACCCTAAACACTAAACCTAACGCTAATCCTAACCCTATCCCTAACCCTAAACCTAACCCTATTTTTTACCCTAACCCTAACCCTAACCCTAATCCTAACTCTAATCCTAACCCAAAAACTAACCCTAACCCTAAGCCAAATCGTAAACCAAACCCTAACCCTAACCCTAACCGTAACCCTATTCCTAACTCTAACCCTAAACCTAACCTTAACCCAAACTATAACCCTAACCATAACCCTAAAACCTAACCCTAACCCAAACCCAAACCCTAACCCTATGCCTAACCCAAACCCACACAGTAAAACTGACCCTAAACCTAATCCCTAACCCCTAACAACAAACGTTAACCCAAACCCTAACCCTAACCCTAACCCAATTCAAACCCTAACAATTACCCTAACCCTAACCAAAAGCCTAAACCTAACTCTAATCCTATCCCTAACCCAAATCTAACCATAACCCTAACCCTAACCCAAACCCTAATACTAAACCTAATCCTAAATCTAACCCTAACCCTAATCCTAACCGTAACCCTAACCCTAACCCATACCCAACCCCTAACCCTAACCCTAACCCTAAAACAAACCCTAACTCAAACCCTAACCCTAACCCTAACCCTAACGCAAACCCTAACCCTAAACCTAACCCTAACCCTTTTCCTAACCCTAACCCTAACCCAAAAAATAAACCTAACCCTAACCCAAACCCTAACCCTAAACCTAACCCTAACCCCAACCCTAACCCTAACCTGAAACCTAATCCTAACCGTAATCCTAAACCTAACCCTAACCCAAAAACTAAACCTAACCCTAACCCTAATCCAAACCCTAACCCTAAAACTAACCCTAACCCAAACCTTAACCCTAACCCTATTCCTAACCCTAATCCTAACCCTAACCCTAACCCTAACCCTAACCCTATTCCTAACCCTAACCCTAACCCTAACCTTAACCCAAAACCTAACACAAACCCTAACCCTAAACCCTAAAGCAAACCCAAACCCTAACCTTAACCCTAACCCTAACTCAAACCCTAACCCTAACTCTAACCCTAACCCTATTCCTAACCAAAACCCTATCCCAATCCCTAACCCTAACCCTAACCCTAGCCCTAACCCTATCCGAAACCCTAAACCTAACCCTAACCCTAATCCAAACACGAAACCTAACGCTAATCCTAACCCTAACCCTAACTCTAAACCTAACCCTAATTTTTACCCTAACCCTAACCATAAAATTAACCCAAACCATAACCCTAACCCTAACCGTAAACTTAACCCTAACCCTAACCCTAACCCTAACCTTTACCCAAACCCTATCCCAAACACTAACCCAAAACCTAACCCTAACCCAAATCCTAACCCAAACCATAACCCTAACCCAAACCCTAACCCTAACAATAACCCTAACCCTAACACTAACCCTAACCCTAACACTAACCCAAAACTTAACCCTAACCCTAACCCAAAGCAAAACTCTAACCCTAACTCTAATCCTAACCCTAACCCTAACCCTAACCCTAACCCTAATCCTAACCCAAAACCTAAATCAAACCCTAATCCTAACCGTAACCCTAACCCTAATCCTAGCCCTAACCCTAACCCTAACCCAAACCCAACCCGTAACCCTAACCTTACCCTAACCCAAACCCTAACCCTAAACCTAACCCTAACCCTAATCAAACCCTAAACCTAACCCTAATCCTAACCCTAACCCTAACCCAAATACTAACCCTAACCCTAACCCAAACCGTAAACCAAACCCTAACCCTAACCCTAACCCTAACCCTATTCCTAACCCTAACCCTAACCCTAACCTTAAACCAAAGAATAACCCTAACCATAACCCTAAAACCTAACCCTAACCCTAACACAAACTCTAATTCTAACCCTAAACATAACTCAAAACCTAAACCTAATCCTAAACCTAACCCTATCCATAATCCTAACCTAACCTTAACCCTATCCCTAACCCTAAACCAAACCCTAAACGTAATCCTAACTCTAAAACCTAACCCTAAAAATAACCCTAAACCAAACCCTAACCCTAACCCTAACCCAAACCCTAAACCTAACCCTAACCCAAACCCTAACCCAAACACTAATAATAACCCTAACCCTAACCCTATTCCTAACCATAACCCTAACCCAATCCCTAACCCTAACCCTAAACCTTGCCCTAACCCAAACCCAAACCCTAAAACTAAAATTAAACCTAACCCTAACCCAAACCCAAACCCTAACCCTATCCCTAACCCAAAACCACACCATGAAACTAACCCAAAACCTAATCCCTAACCCCTACCAACAAACGTTAACCCAAATCCTAACCCTAACCCTAACCCAATCCCAAACCCTAAACCTAAACCTAACCCTAACCTAACCCTAACCCTCACGCTAACCATAACCCTAACCCTAACCCAAACCCTAATCCTAACCCTAAACATAACTCAAAACCTTAACCTAACCCTAAACCTAAATCTATCCATAAACCTAACCTAACCCTAACCCTATCCCTAACCCTAACCCAAAACCTAACCCTAACCCTAACCCAAACAATAAACCAAACCCTAACCCTAAACCTAACCCAAACGCTAACCCTAACCCTAAACCTAATCCTAATCCTAACCCTAAACCAAACCCTAACCCAAACCCAAACCCTAAACCCTAACACTAACCCTAACTCTAACACTAACCAAAACCCTAACCCTAACTCTAATGCTAAACCTAACCCTAACCCTTACCCTAACCCTAAACCAAACCCTAACCCTAAAACTAACCTGAACCCTATTCCTAACCCTAACCCTAACCCTACCACAAACCCTAAACCTAACCCTAACCCTAACCCTAACCCTAACCCTAATCCTAACCCTAATCCTAACGCTATCCCTAACCCTAACCCTAACCCAAACCCTAAATCTAACCCTAATCCTAACCGTAACCCTAACCCTAACCCAAACCCAACACCTAACCCTAACTCTAACCCTATTCCTAACCCTAACCCTAACCCTAACCCTAACTCAAACCCTAAACCTAAACCTAACCCTAATACAAAACCTAACCTTAACCCTAAACCTAACCCAAACTCAAACCCTAACCATAACCCTAAACCTAATCCAAAACCTAAACCTAACCCTAACCCTAAACCTAACCCTAAACCAAACCTAAACCTAAACCTAACCCCTAACCCCCAACCCCAAACATTAACCCACACCCTAACCCTAACCCAAACCCAAATAGAAACCCTAACCCTAACGGTAACCCAAACCCTAAACCTAACACTAACCCAAACTCTAACACTAACCCTAACCCTAACCCTAACCCAAACCCTAAACCTAACACTAACCCAAACTCTAACACTAACCCTAACCCTAACCCTAAACCTAAACCAAACACAAACCCTAAACTTAACCATAACCGTAACCCTAACCCTAACCCTAATCCTAACATTAACCCTAACCCTAACCCTAACCCAAACCCTAAACCTAACTCTAATCCTAATCCTAAATCTAACCCTAACCCTAATCCTAACCGTAACTCTAACCCTAACCCGAACCCAACACGTAACCCTAACCCTAACCCTAACCCAAACCCTAACCCTAAATCTAACCCTAACTCAAACCCTAACCCTAACCCTAACCCAAACCCTAACCCTCTCTAACCCTAACCCAAAACCTAAACCTAACCCTAACCCACATCCTAACCCTAACCCTAACCCTAACCCTAACCTTAACCCAAACCCTAACACAAACCCTAACCCTAAACCCTAACCCAAACCCTAACCCTAATCCTAACCCTAAACCTAACCCCTAACCCCTAACCACAAACATTAACATAAACCCTAACACTAACCTAACCATAACCCTAACCCTAAACCTAACCCTAACCCTAAACCCTAACCCTAACCCTAACCCTAACCCTAACCCAAAACCTAACCCTAACCCTAAACCTAACACTAACCCAAACCCTAACCCTAACCCTAATCCAAACCAAAACCCTAACCCTAACTCTAATCCTAACCCTAAACCTAAACCTAATCCTAACCCTAACCCTAACCCTAACCCTAACTCAAACCCTAAACCTAACCCTAATCCTAACCCTAACCCTAACCCTAATCCTAGCCCTAACCATAATCCTAACCCTACCCCAAACTCTAACCCTCTCTAACCCTAACCCAAACCCTAACCCTAAACCTAAGCCTAACCCTAACTCAAAATCTAACCCTAACCCTAACCCAAACCCTAAACCGAACCCTAACACCAACCCTAACACTAAACCTAACCCTAACCCTAATCCTAACCCTAACCCTAACCCAAAAACTAACCCTAACCCAAACGGTAAACCAAACCCTAACTCTAACCCTAACCCTAACCCTAACACTAACCCTAACCCTAACACTAACCCTAACCCTAACCCTCACCCTAACACTAAGCCAAACCCTAATCCTAACCCTAAACATAACTCAAAACCTAAACCTAACCCTAACCCTAACCCAAACCGTAAACCAAACCCTAACCCTAAACCTAACCTTAACCCTAGTCCTTACCCTAACCCTAACCCTAACCCAAACCCTAAACCTAACACTAACCCACACCCTAACCCTAAACCTAACCCTAAACCTAACCCAAACACAAAATCTAAACTTAACCATAATCGTAACCCTAACCCTAACCCTAATCCTAACGCTATCCATAACCCTAACCCTAACCCAAACCCTAAACGTAACCCTAATCCTAACCTTAACCCTAACCCTAACCCAATTCCTAACCAAAACCCTAACCCAATCCCTAACCCTAACCCTAACCCTAGCCCTAACCCAATACGAAACACTAAACCTAGCCCTAACCCTAATCCAAACACGAAACCTAACGCTAATCCTAACCCTGACGCTAACTGTAAACCTAACCCTATTTTTTGCCCTAACCCTAACCCTAAAATTAACCCAAACCATAACCCTAACCCTAACCGTAAACTTAACCCTAACCCTAACCCTAACCTTTACCCAAACCCTATCCCAAACACTAACCCTAAACCTAACCCTAACCCAAACCCTAACCCAACCCATAACCCTAACCCAAACCCTAACCCTAACAATAACCCTAACCCTAACATTAACCCTAACCCTAACACTAACCCAAAACTTAACCCTAACCCTAACCCAAAGCAAAACTCTAACCCTAACTCTAATCCTAACCCTAAACCTAACCCTAACCCTAATCCTAACCCAAAACCTAAATCAAACCCTAATCCTAACCGTAACCCTAACCCTAATCCTAGCCCTAACCCTAACCCTAACCCAAAACCAACCCGTAACCCTAACCCTACCCTAACCCAAACCCTAACCCTAAACCTAACCCTAACCCTAATCAAACCCTAAACCTAACCCTAATCCTAACCCTAACCCTAACCCAAATACTAACCCTAACCCTAACCCAAACCGTAAACCAAACCCTAACCCTAACCCTAACCCTAACCCTATTCCTAACCCTAACCCTAACCCTAACCTTAACCCAAAGAATAACCCTAACCATAACCCTAAAACCTAACCCTAACCCTAACACAAACTCTAATTCTAACCCTAAACATAACTCAAAACCTAAACCTAATCCTAAACCTAACCCTATCTATAGCCCTAACCTAAGCCTAACCCTATCCCTAACCCTAAACCAAAACTTAAACGTAATCCTAACTCTAAAACCTAAGCCTAAAAATAACCCTAAACCAAACCCTAACCCTAACCATAACCCAAACCCTAAACCTAACCCTAACCCAAACCCTAACCCAAACACTAATAATAACCCTAACCCTAACCCTATTCCTAACCATAACCCTAACCCAATCCCTAACCCTAACCCTAAACCTTGCCCTAACCCAAACCCAAACCCTAAAACTAAAATTAAACCTAACCCTAACCCAAACCCAAACCCTAACCCTATCCCTAACCCAAAACCACACCATGAAACTAACCCTAAACTTAATCCCTAACCCCTAACAACAAATGTTAACCCAAATCCTAACCCTAACCCTAACCCAATCCCAAACCCTAAACCTAAACCTAACCCTAATCCAAACACTAAATCTAACGCTAATCCTAACCCTAACCCTAAGCCTAAACCTAACCCTATTTCTTACCCTAAGCCTAACCCTAACCCTGATCCTAACTCTAACCCTAACCCAAAAACTAACCCTAACCCTAACCAAAACCGTAAACCAAAACCTAACCCTAAACCTAACCCTAACCCTATTCCTAAACCTAACCCTAAACCTAACCTTAACCCAAACAATAACCCTAACCATAACCCTAAAACCTAACCCTAACCCTAACCCTAACCCTCACGCTAACCCTAACCCTAACCCTAACCCAAACCCTAATCCTAACCCTAAACATAACTCAAAACCTTAACCTAACCCTAAACCTAAATCTATCCATAAACCTAACCTAACCCTAACCCTATCCCTAACCCTAACCCAAAACCTAACCCTAACCCTAACCCAAACAATAAACCAAACCATAACCCTAACCCTAACCATAATCCTAACGCTATCCCTAACCCTAACACTAACCCAAACCCTAAATCTAAACCTAATCCTAACCGTAACCCTAACCCTAACCCAAACCCAACACCTAACCCTAACTCTAACCATAACCCAAACCCTAAACCTAACCCTAACCCTAACTCAAAACCTAAACCTAAACCTAACCCTAATACAAAACCTAACCCTAACCCTAACCCTAACCCTAACCCAAAATCAAAACCTAACCATAACCCTAAACCTAATCCAAAACCTAAACCTAACCCTAACCCTAAACCTAACCCTAAACCAAACCTAACCCTAAACCTAACCCCTAACCCCTAACCGCAAACATTAACCCACACCCTAATCATAACCCAAACCCAAATAGAAACCCTAACCCTAACGGTAACCCAAACCCTAAACCCAACACTAACCCAAACTCTAACAATAACCCTAACCCTAACCCTAAACCTAACCCAAACACAAACCCTAAACTTAACCATGACCGTAACCCTAACCCTAACCCTAATCCTAACCCTAACCCTAACCCTAAACCTAACCCAAACCCTAAACCTAACTCTAATCCTAAACCTAAATCTAACCCTAACCCTAATCCTAACCGTACCTCTAACCCTAACCCGAACCCAACACGTAACCCTAACCCTAACCCTAACCCAGACCCTAACCCTAACCCTAACCCTAACTCAAACCCTAACCCTAACCCTAACCCTAACCCAAACCCTAACCCTCTCTAACCCTAACCCAAAACCTAAACCTAACCCTAACCCACATCCTAACCCAAACCCTAACTCAAACCCTAACCCGAACCCTAACTGTAACTCAAACCCTAACCCTAAACCTAAACCTAGCCCTAATCCTAACCCTAACGCTAACCCAAAAACTAACCCTAACATTAACCCAAACCCTAACCCTAACCCTAACCGTAACATAAACCCTAAACATAACCCTATTCCTAACCCTAACCATAACCCTAACCTTAACCCAAACCCTAACAGAAACCCTAACCCTAAACCCTAACCCAAACCCTAACCCTAATCCTAACCCTAAACCTAACCCCTAACCCCTAACCACAAACATTAACATAAACCCTAACACTAACCTAACCATAACCCTAACCCTAAATCTAACCCTAACCCTAAACCCTAACCCTAACCCTAACCCAAACCCTAACCCTAACCCTAAACCTAACACTAACCCAAACCCTAACCCTAACCCTAATCCAAACCAAAACCCTAACCCTAACTCTAATCCTAACCCTAAACCTAATCCTAATCCTAACCCTAACCCTAACCCTAACCCTAACTCAAACCCTAAACCTAACCCTAATCCTAACTCTAACCCTAACCCTAATCCTAGCCCTAACCCTAACCCTAACCCTAACCCAAACACTAACCCTCTCTAACCCTAACCCAAACCCTAACCCTAAACCTAAGCCTAACCCTAACTCAAAATCTAACCCTAACCCTAACCCTAACCCTAACCCTAATCCAAACCAAAACCCTAACCCTAACTCTAATCCTAACCCTAAACCTAAACCTAATCCTAACCCTAACCCTAACCCTAACCCTAACTCAAACCCTAAACCTAACCCTAATCCTAACCCTAACCCTAACCCTAATCCTAGCCCTAACCCTAACCCTAACCCTAACCCAAACACTAACCCTCTCTAACCCTAACCCAAACCCTAACCCTAAACCTAAGCCTAACCCTAACTCAAAATCTAACCCTAACCCTAACCCTAACCCTAACCCGAACCCTAACACAAACCCTAACTCTAAACCTAACCCTAACCCTAATCCTAACCCTAACCCTAACCCAAAAACTCACCCTAACCCAAACCGTAAACCAAACCCTAACTCTAACCCTAACCCTAACCCTAACACTAACCCTAACCCTAACCCTAACCCTAACCCTAACACTAACCCAAACCCTAATCCTAAACCTATCCCTAAATCAAAACCACACCGTGAAACTAACCCTAAACCTAATCCCTAACCCCTAACAACAAACGTTAACCCAAATCCTAACCCTAATCCTAACCCAATCCCAAACCCTAAACCTAAAGCTAACCCTAATTTAAACACTAAACCTAACGGTAATCCTAACCCTAACCCTAACCCTAAACCTAACCCTATTCCTAACCCTAACCCTAAACCTAACCTTAACCCAAACAATAACCCTAACCATAACCCTAAAACCTAACCCTAACCCAAACCCTAATCCTAACCCTAAACATAACTCAAAACCTTAACCTAACCCTAAACCTAAATCTATCCATAAACCTAACCTAACCCTAACACTATCCCTAACCCTAACACAAAACCTAACCCTAACCTTAACCCTAACCCTAAACCAAACCCTAACCCTAAACCTAACCTTAACCCTAGTCCTTACCCTAACCCTAACCCTAACCGAAACCCTAAACCTAACACTAACCCAAACCCTAACCCTAAACCTAACCCTAAACCTAACCCAAACACAAACCCTAAACTTAACCATAATCGTAACCCTAACCCTAACCCTAATCCTAACGCTATCCCTAACCCTAACCCTAACCCAAACCCTAA
>JAJHUQ010000040.1:6902500-6907500 GCA_035773235.1 Eospalax fontanierii | reverse complement strand
CCTAACCCTAAACCTAACCCTAATCCTAAGCCTAACCCTAACCCAAATACTAACCCTAACCCTAACCAAAACCGTAAACCAAACCCTAACATTAACCCTAACCCTAACCCTATTCCTAACCCGAACCCTAACCCTAACCTTAACCCAAACAATAACCCTAACCATAACCCTCAACCCTAACGCTCACCCTAAGCCTCACCCTAACCCTCATGCTAACCCTAACCCTAACCCAAACCCTAATCCTAACCCTAAACATAACTAAAAACCTAAACCTAAACCTAAACCTAAGCCTATCCATAATCCTAACCTAGCCCTAACCCTATCCCTCACCCTAAACCAAACGCTAAACGTATTCCTAACTCTAAAACCTAAGCCTAACATAACCCTAAACTAAACCCTAAGCCTAACCCTAACCCAAACCCTTACCCTAACTCTAACCCTAAACCAAAACCGAAATCTAACCCTAACCCAAACCCTAACCCAAACACTAACAATAACCCTAAAACTAACCCTATTCCTAACAATAACCCTAACCCAATACCTAACCCTAACCCTAAAACAGCCCTAACCCAAACCCAAACCCTAAAACTAAACCTAAACCTAACCCTAACCCAAACCCAAACCCTAACCCTATCCCTAACCCAAAACCACACCGTGAAAATAACCCTAAACCTAATCCCTAACCCCTAACAACAAACGTTAACCCAAATCCTAACCCTAAACCTAACCCAATTCCAAACCCTAAACCTAAACCTAACCCTAATCCAAACGCTAAACCTAACGCTAATCCTAACCCTAACCCTAACCCTAAACCTAACCCTATTTCTTACCCTAACCCTAAACCTAACCTAATCCTAACTCTAACCCTAACCCAAAAACTAACCCTAACCCTAACCCAAACCGTAAACCAAACCCTAACCCTAAACCTAACCCTAACCCTATTCCTAACCCTAACCCTAAACCTAACCTTAACCCAAACAATAACCCTAACCCTAACCCTAACCCTAACCCTAACCCTAACCCTAACCCTAACCCTAACCCAATCCCAAACCCTAAACCTAAATCTAACCCTAATTTAAACACTAAACCTAACGCTAATTCTAACCCTAACCCTAACCCTAAACCTAACCCTATTTCTTACCCTAACCCTAACCCTAACCCTAATGCTAACTCTAATCCTAACCCAAAAACTAACCCTAACCCTAAGCCAAACCGTAAACCAAACCCTAACCCTAACTCTAACCGTAACCCTATTCCTAACCCTAACCCTAAACCTAACCTTAACCCAAACAATAACCCTAACCATAACCCTAACCCTAACCCTAACCCTAATGCTAACTCTAATCCTAACCCAAAAACTAACCCAAACCCTAACCCTAACCCTAATCCAAACCAAAACCCTAACCCTAACTCTAATCCTAACATCAAACCTAAACCTAATCCTAACCCTAACCCTAACCCTAACCCTAACCCTAACTCCAACCCCAAACCTCATCCCAATCCTAACCCTAACCCTAACCCTAATCCTAGCCCTAACTCTAAGCCTAACCCTAACCCAAACACTAACCCTCTCTAACCGTAACCCAAACCCTAACCCTAACCCTAAGCCTAACCGTAACTCAAAATCTAACCCTAACCCTAACCCTAACCATAACCCGAACCCTAACACAAACGCTAACTGTAAACCGAACCCTAACCCTAATCCTAACCCTAATCCTAACCCAAAAACTAACCCTAACCCAAACCGTAAACCAAACCCTAACTTTAACCCTAACCCTAAACCTATTCCTAACCCTAACCCTAACAGTAACGGTAACCCAAACCCACACCATACCCCTAACCCTAACCCAAACCCTAAACTTACCCCTAACCCAAACCCTAACCTTAACACTAATCCTAACCCTAACACTAACCCTAAAACTAACCCTAATCCTAACCCTAAACCTAACCCTAACCCTAACCCTAACCCAAATCCAAACCCTAACCCTAACGGTAACCCAATCCCACACCATAACCCTAACCCTAACCCAAACCCTAACCTTACCCCTAACCCTAACTCAAACCCTAACCCTAACCCCCAACCTAACCATAACCCTCTCTAACCCCAACACAAAACCTAAACCTAACCCTAACCCACATCATAACCCAAACCCTAACTCAAACCCTAACCCGAACCCTAACCCTAACTCAAACCCTAACCCTAAATCTAAACCTAGCCCTTATCCTAACCCTAATGCTAACCGAAAAACTAACCCTAACCTTAACCCAAACCCTAACCCTAACCCTAACCGGAACCCAAACCCTAATCCTAACCCTATTCCTAACCCTAACCCTAACCCGAACCTTAACCCAAACCCTAACACAAACCCTAACCCTAAGCCTAATTCAAACCAAAACCCTAACGCTAACTCTAATCCTAACCCTAAACCTAAACCTAATCCTAACCCTAACCCTAACCCTAACCCTAACCCAAACCCTAAACCTAACCCAAATCCTAACCCTAACCCTAACCCTAATCCTAGCCCTAACCCTAACCCTAACCCTAACCCAAATCCTAACCCTCTCTAACCCTAACCCAAAACCTAACCCTAACCCTAAGCCTAACCCTAACTCAAAATCTAACCCTAACCCTAACCCTAACCCTAACCCTAACCCTAACACAAACCCTAACTCTAAACCTAACCCTAACCCTAATCCTAACCCTAACCCTAACCCAAAAACTAACCCTAACCCAAACCTTAAACCAAACCCTAACTCTAACCCTAACCCTAAACCTATTCCTAACCCTAACCCTAACCCTAACCTTAACCCAAACAATAACCCTAACCATAACCCTAAAAGCTAACCCTTACCCTAACCCTAACCCTAACCCTCACCGTAACACTAACCCTAACCATAACCCAAACCCTAATCCTAACCCTAAACATAACTCAAAACCTAAACCTAACCCTAACCCTAACCCTAACACTAACTCTAAACCTAACCCTAACCCTAACGCTAACCCTAAACCTAACCCAAACCCAAACTCAAAACTTAACCCTAATCGTAACCCTCACCCTAATCCTAACCCTAACCCAAACCCTAAACTTAACATTAACCCTAACCCTAACACTAACCCAAATCTAATCCTAAACCTAACCCTAAAACAAACCCTAACCCTAACACTAACCCTAACCCTAACACTAACCCAAATCCTAACCCTAACCCTAACCCAAACCAAAACCCTAACCCTAACTCTAATCCTAAACCTAAACCTAAACCTAATCCTAACTCTAACACTGACCCTAACACTAACCCTAACCCAAACCCAAAACCTAACCCAAATCCTAACCCTAACCCTAACCCAAACCAAAACCCTAACCCTAACTCTAATCCTAAACCTAAACCTAACCCTAATCCTAACCGTAACCCTAACCCTAAATCTAGCACTCACCCTCACCCTAACGCAAACCCAACCCCTACCCCTAACCCTAACCCTACCCCAAACCCAATCCCTAACCCTAACCCAAACCCTAACCCTAACCATAACCTTAACCCAAACCCTAACCAAAACCCTAAACCTAACCCTAACCCTAAACCTAATCCCTAACACCTAACAACAAACGTTAACCCAAACCCTAACCCTACGTCTAACCCAATCCCAAACCCTAAACCTAACCCTAACTCTAATCCAAACCCTAACCCTAACGCTAATCCTAACCCTAACCCTAACCCTAACCCTAAACCTAACCCTAATCCTAAGCCTAACCCTAACCCAAATACTAACCCTAACCCTAACCAAAACCGTAAACCAAACCCTAACATTAACCCTAACCCTAACCCTATTCCTAACCCGAACCCTAACCCTAACCTTAACCCAAACAATAACCCTAACCATAACCCTAAAACCTAACCCTAACCCTAAGCCTAACCCTAACCCTCATGCTAACCCTAACCCTAACCCTAACCCAAACCCTAATCCTAACCCTAAACATAACTAAAAACCTAAACCTAAACCTAAACCTAAGCCTATCCATAATCCTAACCTAGCCCTAAACCTATCCCTAACCCTAAACCAAACCCTAAACGTATTCCTAACTCTAAAACCTAACCCTAACATAACCCTAAACTAAACCCTAAGCCTAACCCTAACCCAAACCCTTACCCTAACTCTAACCCTAAACCAAAACCTAAATCTAACCCTAACCCAAACCCTAACCCAAACACTAACAATAACCCTAAAACTAACCCTACTCCTAACAATGACCCTAACCCAATACCTAACCCTAACCCTAAAACAGCCCTAACCCAAACCCAAACCCTAAAACTAAACCTAAACCTAACCCTAACCCAAACCCAAACCCTAACCCTATCCCTAACCCAGAACCACACCGTGAAAATAACCCTAAACCTAATCCCTAACCCCTAACAACAAACGTTAACCCAAATCCTAACCCTAAACCTAACCCAATTCCAAACCCTAAACCTAAACCTAACCCTAATCCAAACGCTAAACCTAACGCTAATCCTAACCCTAACCCTAACCCTAAACCTAACCCTATTTCTTACCCTAACCCTAAACCTAACCTAATCCTAACTCTAACCCTAACCCAAAAACTAACCCTAACCCTAACCCAAACCGTAAACCAAACCCTAACCCTAAACCTAACCCTAACCCTATTCCTAACCCTAACCCTAACCCAAACCCTAACCCTAACCCTACCCCTAACCCTAACCCTAACCCTAACCCTAACCCTAACCCTAACCCTAACCCTAACCCAATCCCAAACCCTAAACCTAAATCTAACCCTAATTTAAACACTAAACCTAACGCTAATTCTAACCCTAACCCTAACCCTAAACCTAACCCTATTTCTTACCCTAACCCTAACCCTAACCCTAATGCTAACTCTAATCCTAACCCAAAAACTAACCCTAACCCTAAGCCAAACCGTAAACCAAACCCTAACCCTAACTCTAACCGTAACCCTATTCCTAACCCTAACCCTAAACCTAACCTT
>JAJHUQ010000040.1:6892500-6897500 GCA_035773235.1 Eospalax fontanierii | reverse complement strand
CCTAACCCAAACCGTAAACCAAACCCTAACCCTAAACCTAACCCTAACCCTATTCCTAACCCTAACCCTAAACCTAACCTTAACCCAAACAATAACCCTAACCCTAACCCTAACCCTAACCCTAACCCTAACCCTAACCCTAACCCTAACCCTAACCCAATCCCAAACCCTAAACCTAAATCAAACCCTAATTTAAACACTAAACCTAACGCTAATTCTAACCCTAACCCTAACCCTAAACCTAACCCTATTTCTTACCCTAACCCTAACCCTAACCCTAATGCTAACTCTAATCCTAACCCAAAAACTAACCCTAAACCTAAGCCAAACTGTAAACCAAACCCTAACCCTAACTCTAACCGTAACCCTATTCCTAACCCTAACCCTAAACCTAACCTTAACCCAAACAATAACCCTAACCATAACCCTAAAACCTAACCCTAACCCAAACCCAAACCCTAACCCTATGCCTAACCCAAACCCACACAGTAAAACTGACCCTAAACCTAATCCCTAACCCCTAACAACAAACGTTAACCCAAACCCTAACCCTAACCCTAACCCAATCCAAACCCTAACCATTACCCTAACCCTTACCAAAAGCCTAAACCTAACTCTAATCCTAACCCTAACCCTAATCCTAACCATAACCCTAACCCTAACCCAAACCGTAAACCTAACACTAACCCAAAACCTAATCCTAACCCTAACCCTAACCCTAAACCTAACCCAAACACAAACCCTAAACTTAACCATAATCGTAACCCTAACTCTAATCCTAATCCTAACCCTAACCCTAACCTTAACCCTAACCCAAACCCTAAAGCTAACCCTAATCCTAACCCTAACCCTAACCCTAATCCTAGCCCTTACCTAACCCTAACCCTAACCCAAACCCTAACCCTCTCTAACCCTAACCCAAACCCTAACCCTAACCCTAAGCCTAAACCTAACTCAAAATCTAACCCTAACCCTAACCCTAACCCTAACCCGAACCCTAACACAAACCCTAACTCTAAACCTAAACCTAACCCTAATCCTAACCCTAACCCTAAAACAAAAACTAACCCTAACCCAAACCGTAAACCAAACCCTAACTCTAACCCTAAACCTAAACCTATTCCTAACCCTAACCCTAAACCTAACCTTAACCCAAACTATAACCCTAACCATAACCCTAAATCCTAACCCTTACCCTAACCCTAAACCTAACCCTCACGATAACCCTAACCCTAACCCTAACCCAAACCCTAATCCTAAACCTAAACATAACTCAAAACCTAAACCTAACCCTAACGCTAACCCTAACACTAACCCTAAACCTAACCCTAACCCTAACGCTAACCCTAAACCTAACCCAAACCCAAACTCAAAACTTAACCGTAATCGTAACCCTCACCCTAATCCTAACCCTAACCCAAACCCTAAACTTAGCATTAACCCTAACCCTAACACTAACCCAAATCTAATCCTAAACCTAACCCTAAAACAAACCCTAACCCTAAGACTAACCCTAACCCTAACACTAACCCAAACCCTAACCCTAACCCTAACCCAAACCAAAACCCTAACCCTAACTCTAATCCTAAACCTAAACCTAACCCTAACCCTAACCCACACCGTAAACCAAACCCTAACCCTAAACCTAACCCTAACCCTATTCCTAACCCTAACCCTAAACCTAACCTTAACCCAAACAATAACCCTAAGCATAACCCTAAAACCTAACCCTAACCCTAACCCTAACCCTAACCCTCATGCTAACTCTAACCCTAACCCTAACCCAAACCCTAATCCGAACCCTAAACATAACTCTAAAACTAACCCTAAACCTAACCCTATCCATAATCCTAACCTAACCCAAACCCTAACCGTAACCCTAATCCAAACCCTAACCCTAACTCTAAACCTAACCCAAAACCTAAACCTAACCCTAACCCAAACCCTAACCCAAACACTAACAATAACCCAAACCCTAACTCTATTTTTAACCATAACCCTAACCAAATCCTTAACCCTAACACTAACCCTAACTCTAACCCAAACCCAAACCCTAAAATTAAACCTAAACCTAACCCTAACCCAAACGCAAACCCTAACCCTATCCCTAACCGAAAACCACACAGTGAAACTAACCCTAAACCTAATCCCTAACCCCTAACAACAAACGTTAAACCAAACCCTAACCCTAACCCTAACACAATCCAAACCCTAACCCTAACCCTAACCCTTACCAAAAGCCTAAACCTAACTCTAATCCTAACCCTAACCCTATTCCTAACCATAACCCTAACCCTAACCCAAACCCTAAAACTAACCCTAATCCTAACTCTAACACTAACCCTAATCCTAACCGTAACCCTAACCCTAACCCATACCCAACCCCTAACCCTAACCCTATAACAAACCCTAACTCAAACCCTAACCCTAACCCTAACCCTAACGCAAACCCTAACCCTAAACCTAACCCTAACCCTTTTCCTAACCCTAACCCTAACCCAAAAAATAAACCTAACCCTAACCCAAACCCTAAACCTAAACCTAACCCCAACCCAAACCCTAACCCCAACCCAAACCTTAACCCGAAACCCAATCCTAACCGTAATCCTAAACCTAACCCTAACCCAAAAACTAAACCTAACCCTAACCCTAACCCAAACCCTACCCCTAAAACTAACCCTAACCCAAACCTTAACCCTAACCCTATTCCTAACCCTAACCCTAACCCTAAACTTAACCCAAAACCTAACACAAACCCTAACTCTAAACCCTAACCCAAACCAAACCCTAACCTCAACCCTCACCCTAACTCAAACCCCAACCCTAACTCTAACCCTAAACCTATTCCTAACCATAACCCTAACCCAATCCCTAACCCTAACCCTCACCCTAGCCCTAACCCAATCCGAAACCCTAAACCTAACCCTAACCCTAATCCAAACACGAAACCTAACACGAATCCTAACCCTTACCTAACTCTAAACCTAACCCTATTTCTTACCCTAACCCTAACCCTAAACATAACCCAAACCATAACCCTAACCCTAACCGTAAACTTAACCCTAACCCTAACACTAACCCTATACCTAACCCTAACCCTAACCCTAACTTTTACCCAAACCCTATCCCAAACACTAACCCTAAACCTAACCCTATTCCTAACCCTAACCCTAACCCTAACCTTAACCCTAAACCTAACTCAAACCCTAACCCTAACTCTAACACTAACCCTATTCCTAACCATAACCCTAACCCAATCCCTAAACCTAACCCTAACCTTAACCCTAACCCTAACCCAACCCCTAACCCTAACACTAATCCTAACCCAAACCCTAATCCTAATCAAACCCTAAACCTAACCCTAATCCTAACCCTAACCCTAACCCAAATACTAACCCTAACCCTAACCCAAACCGTAAACCAAACCGTAACATTAACCCTAACCCTAACCCTATTCCTAACCCTACCCCTAACCCTAACCATAACCCAAACACTAACCATAACCATAACCCTAAATCCTAACCCTAACCCTCACGCTAACCCTAACCCTAACCCTAACCCAAACCCTAATCCTAACCCTAAACATAACTAAAAACCTAAACCTAAACCTAAACCTAAGCCTATCCATAATCCTAACCTAGCCCTAACCCTATCCCTAATCCTAAACCAAACCCTAAACGTATTCCGAACTCTAAAACCTAACCCTAAACATAACCCTAAACTAAACCCTAACCCTAACCCTAACCCAAACCCTTACCCTAACTCTAACCCTAAACCAAAACCTAAACCTAACCCTAACCCAAACCCTAACCCAAACACTAACAATAACCCTAAAACTAACCCTAATCCTAACAATAACTCTAATCCAATACCTAACCCTAACCCTAACCCAGCCCTAACCCAAACCCAAACCCTAAAACTAAACCTAAACCTAACCCTAACCCAAACCCAAACCCAAACCCTAACCCTATCCCTAACCCAAAACCACACCGTGAAAATAACCCTAAACCTAATCCCTAACCCCTAACAACAAACGTTAACCCAAATCCTAACCCTAAACCTAACCCAATCCCAAACCCTAAACCTAAACCTAACCCTAATCCAAACGCTAAACCTAACGCTAATCCTAACCCTAACCCTAACCCTAAACCTAACCCTATTTCTTACCCTAACCCTAAACCTAACCTAATCCTAACTCTAACCCTAACCCAAAAACTAACCCTAACCCTAACCCAAACCGTAAACCAAACCCTAACCCTAAACCTAACCCTAACCCTATTCCTAACCCTAACCCTAAACCTAACCTTAACCCAAACAATAACCCTAACCCTAACCCTAACCCTAACCCTAAACCTAACCCTAACCCTAACCCTAACCCAATCCCAAACCCTAAACCTAAACCTAACCCTAATTTAAACACTAAACCTAACGCTAATCCTAACCCTAATCCTAACCCTAAATCTACCCCTATTTCTTACCCTAACCCTAACCCTAACCCTAATCCTAACTCTAATCCTAACCCAAAAACTAACCCTAACCCTAAGCCAAACCGTAAACCAAACCCTAACCCTAACCCTAACCGTAATCCTAACCCTAACCCTAACCCAAAAACTAAACCTAACCCTAACCCTAACCCAAACCCTAACCCTAAAACTAACCCTAACCCAAACCTTAACCCTAACCCTATTCCTAACCCTAACCCTAACCCTAACCCTAACCCTAACCCTAACCCTATTCCTAACCCTAACCCTAACCCTAACCTTAACCCAAAACCTAACACAAACCCTAACACTAAACCCTAACCCAAACCCAAACCCTAAACTTAACCCTAACCCTAAATCAAACCCTAACCCTAACTCTAAACCTAACCCTATTCCTAACCATAACCCTAACCCAATTCCTAACCCTAACCCTAACCCTAGCCCTAACCCAATCCGAAAACCTAAACCTAACCCTAACCCTAATCCAAACACGAAACCTAACGCTAATCCTAACCCTAA
>JAJHUQ010000040.1:6867500-6882500 GCA_035773235.1 Eospalax fontanierii | reverse complement strand
TAACCCTAACCCAAACCCTAACCCTAACCCTAACTCAAACCCTAACCCTAACCCTAACCCAAACCCTAACCCTCTCTAACCCTAACCCAAAACCTAAACCAAACCCTAACACACATCCTAACCCAAACCCTAACTCAAACCCTAACCCGAACCCTAACTCTAACTCAAAGCCTAACCCTAAACCTAAACCTAGCCCTAATCCTAACCCTAACCCTAACCCAAAAACTAACCCTAAACTTAACACAAACCCTAACCCTAACCCTAACTGTAACATAAACCCTAAACCTAACCCTATTCCTAACCCTAACCCTAACCATAACCTTAACCCAAACCCTAACACAAACCCTAACCCTAAACCCTAACCCAAACCCTAACCCTAATCCTAACCCTAAACCTAACCCCTAACCCCTAACCACAAACATTAACATAAACCATAACACTAACCTAACCATAAACCTAACCCTAAACCTAACCCTAACCCTAAACCCTAACCCTAACCCTAACCCTAACCCAAACCCTAACCCTAACCCTAAACCTAACACTAACCCAAACCCTAACCCTAAGCCTAATCCAAACCAAAACCCTAACCCTAACTCTAATCCTAACCCTAACCCTAACCCTAATCCTAACTCTAATCCTAACCCAAAAACTAACCCTAACCCTAAGCCAAACCGTAAACCAAACCCTAACCCTAAACCTAACCGTAACCCCATTCCTAACCCTAACCCTAAACCTAACTTTAACCCAAACAATAACCCTAACCATAACCCTAAAACCGAACCCTAACCCTAACCCTAACACTAACCCTCCCGCGAACCCTAACCCTAAACCTAACCCAAACCCTAATCTTAACCCTAAACATAACTCAAAACCTTACCCTAACAATAAACCTAAATCTATCCATAAACCTAACCTAACCCTAAACCTATCCCTAACCCTAACCCAAAACCTAACCCTAACCCTAACCCTAACCCTAAACCAAACCCTAACCCTAAACCTAACCTTAAACCTCGTCCTCACCCTAACTCTAACCCTAACCCACACCCTAAACCTAACACTAACCCAAACCCTAACCCTAAACCTAACCCAAACACAAACCCTAAACTTAACCATAATCGTAAATCTAACCCTAACCCTAATCCTAACGCTATCCCTAACCCTAACCCTAACCCAAACCCTAAACGTAACCCTAATCCTAAACGTAACCCTAATCCTAACCCAAACCCAACACCTAACCCTAACTCTAACCATAACCCAAACCCTAAACCTAACCCTAACCGTAACTCAAACCCTAAACCTAACCCTAACCCTAATACAAAACCTAACCCTAACCGTAACCCTAACCCTAACTCAAACCCTAACCATAACCCTAATCCCTAACACCTAACAACAAACGTTAACCCAAACCCTAACCTACGTCTAACCCAATCCAAAACCCTAAACCTAACCCTAACTCTAATCCAAACCCTAACCCTAACGCTAATCCTAACCCTAAACCTAACCCTAAACCTAAACCAAACCCAAACCCTAAACTTAACCCTTACCCTAACCTTAACCCTTACCCAAACCCACACCGTAAACACAACCCTAACCCTAACCCTAACCCTAACCCTAATCCTAACAATTACCCTAACCCAAGAACTAACCCTAACCCTAACCTTAACCCTAACTCAAACCCTAACCCTAACTCAAACCCTAACCCTAACTCCAACCCTAACCCAAAATCTAAACCTAACTCTAACCCAAATCCTAATAATAACCCTAACCCTAACCCTATTCCTAACCCTAACCCTAACCCTAACCCTAAATCTAACTCAAACCCTAACCCTAACTCAAACCCTAACCCTAACTCCAACCCTAACCCAAAATCTAAACCTAACTCTAACCCAAATCCTAATAATAACCCTAACCCTAACCCTATTCCTAACCCTAACCCTAACCCTAACCCTATTCCTAACCCTAACCCTAACCCTAACCCTAACCCAAACCCTATCCCAAACACTAACCCTAAACCTAACCCTAACCCTAACCCTAACCCAAACCATAACCCTATCCCAAACCATAACCCTAACACTAATCCTAACTCTAACACTAACCCAACCCTAACACTAACCCAAACCCTAACCCTAACCCTAACCAAAAGCAAAACCCTAACCCTAACTCTAACCCTAACCCTAATCCTAACCCTAACCCTAACCCTAACCCTAACCCTAACCCTAACCATAACCCTAACACTAACCCTAACCCTAACACTAACCCAAAAAATAACACTAAACCTAACCCAAACCCTAACCCTAACCATAACCCAAACCCTAACCCTAAACCTAACCCTAACCCTTATCCTAACCCTAACCCTAACCCAAACCCTAACCCTAAACGTAACCCTAACCCTTATCCTAACCCTAACCCTAACCCAAAAACTAACCCTAACACTAACCCTCACGATAACCCTAACCCTAACCCTAACACAAATCCTAATCCTAACCCTAAACATAACTCAAAACCGAAACCTAACCCTAACCCTTACCCTATCCATAATCCTATCCTAACCCTAACCCTATCACTAACGCTAAACCAAACCCTAAACGCAATCCTAACCCTAAAACCTAACCCTAAACATCACCCTAACCCAAACCCTAACCCAAACCCTAACCCTAACTCTAAACCTAAGCCAAAACCTAAACCTAACCCTAACCATAACCCTAACCCTAAACCAAACCCTAATCCTAAACCTAACCCCTAAACCCTAACCGCAAACATTAACCCACACCCTAACCCTAACCCTAACCCAAATCCAAGCCCTAACCCTAACGGTAACCCAAACCCACAGCATAACCCTAACCCTAACCCAAACCCTAACCTTAACCCTTACCCAAACCCTAACCTTAACACTAATCCTAACCCTAACACTAACCCTAAAACTAACCCTAATCCTAACCCTTAACCTAACCCTAACCCTAACCCTAACCCAAATCCAAACCCTAACCCTAACGGTAACCCAAACCCACACCATAACCCTAACCCTAACCCAAACCCTAACCTTAAACCTAACCCTAACTCAAACCCTAACCCTAACCCTAAGCCAAACCCTAACCCTCTCTAACCCTAACCCAAAACCTAAACCTAACCCTAACCCACATCCTAACCCAAACCCTAACTCAAACCCTATCCCGAACCCTAACCCTAACTCAAACCCTAACACTAAATCTAAACCTAGCCCTTATCCTAACCCTAACCCTAACCGAAAAACTAACCCTAACCTTAACCCAAACCCTAACCCTAACCCTAACCGTAACCCAAACCCTAAACCTAACCCTATTCCTAACCCTAACGCTAACCCTAACATTAACCCAAAACCTAACACAAACCCTAACCCTAACCCTAATCCAAACCAAAACCCTAACGCTAATTCTAATCCTAACCCTAAACCTAAACCTAATCTGAACCCTAACCCTAACCCTAACCCTAACCCTAACCCAAACCCTAAACCTAACCCTAATACTAACCCTAACCCTAACCCTATTCCTAGCTCTAACCCTAACCCTAACCCTAACCCAAATCCTAACCCTCTCTAACCCTAACCCAAAACCTAACCCTAACCCTAAGCCTAACCCTAACTCAAAATCTAACCCTAACCCTAACCCTAACCCTAACCCTAACCCTAACCCTAACCCTAACACAAGCCCTAACTCTAAACCTAACCCTAACCCTAATCCTAACCCTAACCCTAACCCAAAAACTAACCCTAACCCAAACCTTAAACCAAACCCTAACTCTAACCCTAACCCTAAACCTATTTCTAACCCTATCCCTATCCCTATCCTTAACCCAAACAATAATCCTAACCATAACCCTAAAAGCTAACGCTTACCCTAAATCTAACCCTAACCCTCACGGTAACCCTAACCCTAACCATAACCCAAACCATAGTCCTAACCCTAAACATAACTCAAAACCTAAACCTAAACCTAACCCTAACCCTAACACTAACCCTAAATCTAACCCTAACCCAAACGCTAACCCTAAACCTAACTCAAACTCAAACTCAAAACTTAGCTCTAATCGTAACCCTCACCCTAATCTTAACCCTAACCCAAACCCTAAACTTAACATTAACCCTAACCCTAACACTAACCCAAGTCTAATCCTAAACCTAACCCTAAAACAAACCCTAACCCTAAGACTAACCCTAACCCTAACACTAACCCAAATCCTAACCCTAACCCTAACCCAAACCAAAACCCTAACCCTAACTCTAATCCTAAACCTAAACCTAAACCTAATCCTAACCCTAACACTTACCCTAACCCTAACCCTAACCCAAACCCAAAACCTAACCCAAATCCTAACCCTAAACCTAACCCAAACCAAAACCCTAACCCTAACTCTAATCCTAAACCTAAACCTAACCCTAATCCTAACCGTAACCCTAACCCTAATCCTAACCCTAACCCTAACCCTAACCCTAACCCTAACCGTAACCCTAACCCTAATCCTAGCCCTAACCCTAACCCTAACCCAAAGCCAACCCCTAACCCTAACCCTAACCCTCACCCAAACCCAAACCCTAACCTAACCCAAACCCTAACCATAACCTTAACCCAAACCCTAACCAAAACCCTAACCCTAACCCTAACCCTAAACCTAATCCCTAACACCTAAGAACAAACGTTAACCCAAACCCTAACCCTACGTCTAACCCAATCCCAAACCCTAAACCTAACCCTAACTCTAATCCAAACCCTAACCCTAACGCTAATCCTAACCCTAACCCTAACCCTAAACCTAAACCAAACCCAAACCCTAAACGTAACCCTTACCCTAACCTTAACCCTTACCCAAACCCATACCGTAAACACAACCTTAACCCTAACCCTAACCCTAACCCTAATCCTAACAATTACCCTAACCCAAGAACTAACCCTAACCCTAACCGTAACCCTAACTCAAACCCTAACCCTAACTCAATCCCTAGCCCTAACTCCAACCCTAACCCAAAAGCTAAACCTAACTCTAACGCAAGTCCTAAATATAACCCTAACCCTAACCCTATTTCTAACGCTAACCCTAACACTAACCCTAACCCTATTCCTAACCCTAACCCTAACCCTAACCCTAACCTTTACCCAAACGCTATCCCAAACACTAACCCTAAACCTAACCCTAACCCAAACCCTAACCCAAACCATAACCCTATCCCAAACCATAACCCTTACACTAACCCTAACTCTAACACTAACCCAACCCTAACACTAACTCAAACCCTAACCCTAACCCTAACCAAAAGCAAAACCCTAACCCTAAATCTAACCCTAACCCTAACCCTAACCCTAACCCTAACCCTACCCATAACCCTAACACTCACCCTAACCCTAACACTAACCCAAAAAATAACACTAAACCTAACCCAAACCCTAACCCTAACCCTAACCCAAACCCTAACCCTAAACGTAACCCTAACCCTTATCCTAACCCTAACACTAACCCTAAAACTAACCCTAATCCTAACCCTAAACCTAACCCTAACCCTAACCCTAACCCAAATCCAAACCCTAACCCTAACGGTAACCCAAACCCACACCATAACCCTAACCCTAACCCAAACCCTAACCTTAAACCTAACCCTAACTCAAACCCTAACCCTAACCCTAAGCCAAACCCTAACCCTCTCTAACCCTAACCCAAAACCTAAACCTAACCCTAACCCACATCCTAACCCAAACCCTAACTCAAACCCTAACCCGAACCCTAACCCTAACTCAAACCCTAACCCTAAATCTAAACCTAGCCCTTATCCTAACCCTAACCCTAACCGAAAAACTAACCCTAACCTTAACCCAAACCCTAACCCTAACCCTAACCGTAAACCAAACCCTAAACCTAACCCTATTCCTAACCCTAACCCTAACCCTAACATTAACCCAAACCCTAACACAAACCCTAACCCTAACCCTAATCCAAACCAAAACCCTAACGCTAATTCTAATCCTAACCCTAAACGTAAACCTAATCCTAACCCTAACCCTAACCCTAACCCTAACCCTAACCCTAACCCAAACCCTAAACCTAACCCTAATACTAACCCTAACCCTAACCCTAATCCTAGCCCTAACCCTAACCCTAACCCTAACCCAAATCCTAACCCTCTCTAACCCTAACCCAAAACCTAACCCTAACCCTAAGCCTAACCCTAACTCAAAATCTACCCCTAACCCTAACCCTAACCCTAACCCTAACCCCAACCCTAACACAAGCCCTAACTCTAAATCTAACCCTAACCCCAATCCTAACCCTAACCCCAACCCAAAAACTAACCCTAACCCAAACCTTAAACCAAACCCTAACTCTAACCCTAACCCTAAACCTATTCCTAACCGTAACCCTAACCCTAACCTTAACCCAAACAATAACCCTAACCATAACCCTAAAAGCTAACCCTTACCCTAACCCTAACCCTAACCCTCACGGTAACCCTAACCCTAACCATAACCCAAACCCTAATCCTAACCCTAAACATAACTCAAAACCTAAACCTAACCCTAACCCTAACCCTAACACTAACTCTAAACCTAACCCTAACCCTAACGCTAACCCTAAACCTAACCCAAACCCAAACTCAAAACTTAACCCTAATCGTAACCCTCACCCTAATCCTAACCCTAACCCAAACCCTAAACTTAACATTAACCCTAACCCTAACACTAACCCAAATCTAATCCTAAACCTAACCCTAAAACAAACCCTAACCCTAAGACTAACCCTAACCCTAACACTAACCCAAATCCTAACCCTAACCCTAACCCAAACCAAAACCCTAACCCTAACTCTAATCCTAAACCTAAACCTAAACCTAATCCTAACTCTAACACTGACCCTAACACTAACCCTAACCCAAACCCAAAACCTAACCCAAATCCTAACCCTAACCCTAACCCAAACCAAAACCCTAACCCTACCTCTAATACTAAACCTAAACCCAACCCTAATCCTTACCGTAACCCTAACCCTAATCCTAGCCCTAAACCTAACCCTAACCCAAACCCAACCCCTAACCCTAACCCTAACCCTAACCCAAACCCAAACCCTAACCCTAACCCAAACCCTAACCCTAACCATAACCTTAACCCAAACCCTAACCAAAACCCGAAACCTAACCCTAACCCTAAACCTAATCCCTAACACCTAACAACAAACGTTAACTCAAACCCTAACCCTACGTCTAACCCAATCCCAAACCCTAAACCTAACCCTAACTCTAATCCAAACCCTAACCCTAACGCTAATCCTAACCCTAACCCTAACCCTAAACCTAAACCAAACCCAAACCCTAAACGTAACCCTTACCCTAACCTTAACCCTTACCCTAACCCACACCGTAAACACAACCCTAACCCTAACCCTAACCCTAACCCTAATCCTAACAATTACCCTAACCCAAGAACTAACCCTAACCCTAACCCTAACCCTAACTCAAACCCTAACCCTAACTCAAACCCTAACCCTAACTCCAACCCTAACCCAAAATCTAAACCTAACTCTAACCCAAATCCTAATAATAACCCTAACCCTAACCCTATTCCTAACCCTAACCCTAACCCTAACCCTAATCCTATTCCTAACCCTAACCCTAACCCTAACCTTTACCCAAACCCTATCCCAAACACTAACCCTAAAACTAATCCTAACCCAAACCCTAACCCAAACCATAACCCTATCCCAAACCATAACCCTAACACTAACCCTAACTCTAACACTAACCCAACCCTAACACTAACCCAAACCCTAAAACTAACCCTAACCAAAAGCAAAACCCTAACCCTAACTCTAACCCTAACCCTAACCGTAACCCTAACCCTAACCCTAACCCTAACCATAACCCTAACACTAACCCTAACCCTAACACTAATCCAAAAAATAACACTAAACCTAACCCAAACCCTAACCCTAACCCTAACCCAAACCCTAACCCTAAACCTAACCCTAACCCTTATCCTAACCCTAACCCTAACCCAAACCCTAACCCTAAACGTAACCCTAACCCTTATCCTAACCCTAACCCTAACCCAAAAACTAACCCTAACACTAACCCTCACGATAACCCTAACCCTAACCCTAACACAAATCCTAATCCTAACCCTAAACATAACTCAAAACCGAAACCTAACCCTAAACCTAACCCTATCCATAATCCTATCCTAACCCTAACCCTATCCCTAACCCTAAACCAAACCCTAAACGCAATCCTAACCCTAAAACCTAACCCTAAACATCACCCTAACCCAAACCCTAACCCAAACCCTAACCCTAACTCTAAACCTAAGCCAAAACCTAAACCTAACCCTAACCATAACCCTAACCCTAAACCAAACCCTAATCCTAAACCTAGCCCCTAACCCCTAACCGCAAACATGAACCCACACCCAAACCCTAACTCTAACCCAAATCCAAACCCTAACCCTAACGGTAACCCAAACCCACACCATAACCCTAACCCTAACCCAAACCCTAACCTTAACCCTAACCCAAACCCTAACCTTAACACTAATCCTAACCCTAACACTAACCCTTAAACTAACCCTAATCCTAACCCTAAACCTAACCCTAACCCTAACCCTAACCCAAATCCAAACCCTAACCCTAACGGTAACCCAAACCCACACCATAACCCTAACCCTAACCCAAACCCTAACCTTAACCCTAACCCTAACTCAAACCATAACCTTAACCCTAACCCAAACCCTAACCCTCTCTAACCCTAACCCAAAACCTAAACCTAACCCTAACCCACATCCTAACCCAAACCCTAACTCAAACCCTAACCCGAACCCTAACCCTAACTCAAACCCTAACCCTAAACCTAAACCTAGCCCTTATCCTAACCCTAACCCTAACTGAAAAACTAACCCTAACCTTAACCCAAACCCTAACCGTAACCCTAACCGTAACCCAAACCCTAAACCTAACCCTATTCCTAACCCTAACCCTAACCCTAACCCTAAACCTAACCTTAACCCAAACAATAACCCTAACCATAACCCTAAAACCGAACCCTAACCCTAACCCTAACACTAACCCTTACGCGAACCCTAACCCTAAACCTAACCCAAACCCTAATCTTAACCCTAAACATAACTCAAAACCTTAACCTAACCCTAAACCTAAATCTATCCATAAACCTAACCTAACCCTAAACCTATCCCTAACCCTAACCCAAAACCTAACCCTAACCCTAACCCTAACCCTAAACCAAACCCTAACCCTAAACCTAACCTTAAACCTCGTCCTCACCCTAACTCTAACCCTAACCCACACCCTAAACCTAACACTAACCCAAACCCTAACCCTAAACCTAACCCAAACACAAACCCTAAACTTAACCATAATCGTAAATCTAACCCTAACCCTAATCCTAACGCTATCCCTAACCCTAACCCTAACCCAAACCCTAAACGTAACCCTAATCCTAAACGTAACCCTAATCCTAACCCAAACCCAACACCTAACCCTAACTCTAACCATAACCCAAACCCTAAACCTAACCCTAACCGTAACTCAAACCCTAAACCTAACCCTAACCCTAATACAAAACCTAACCCTAACCGTAACCCTAACCCTAACTCAAACCCTAACCATAACCCTAATCCCTAACACCTAACAACAAACGTTAACCCAAACCCTAACCTACGTCTAACCCAATCCCAAACCCTAAACCTAACCCTAACTCTAATCCAAACCCTAACCCTAACGCTAATCCTAACCCTAAACCTAACCCTAAACCTAAACCAAACCCAAACCCTAAACTTAACCCTTACCCTAACCTTAACCCTTACCCAAACCCACACCGTAAACACAACCCTAACCCTAACCCTAACCCTAATCCTAAAAATTACCCTAACCCAAGAACTAACCCTAACCCTAACCTTAACCCTAACTCAAACCCTAACCCTAACTCAAACCCTAACCCTAACTCCAACCCTAACCCAAAATCTCAACCTAACTCTAACCCAAATCCTAATAATAACCCTAACCCTAACCCTATTCCTAACCCTAACCCTAACCCTAACCCTATTCCTAACCCTAACCCTAACCCTAACCGTTACCCAAACCCTATCCCAAACACTAACCCTAAACCTAACCCTAACCCAAACCCTAACCCAAACCATAACCCTATCCCAAACCATAACCCTAACACTAACCCTAACTCTAACACTAACCCAACCCTAACACTAACCCAAACCCTAACCCTAACCCTAACCAAAAGCAAAACCCTAACCCTAACTCTAACCCTAACCCTAATTCTAACCCTAACCCTAACCCTAACCATAACCCTAACACTAACCCTAAACCTAACACTAACCCAAAAAATAACACTAAACCTAACCCAAACCCTAACCCTAACCATAACCCAAACCCTAACCCTAAACCTAACCCTAACCCTTATCCTAACCCTAACCCTAACCCAAACCCTAACCCTAAACGTAACCCTAACCCTTATCCTAACCCTAACCCTAACCCAAAAACTAACCCTAACACTAACCCTCACGATAACCCTAACCCTAACCCTAACACAAATCCTAATCCTAACCCTAAACATAACTCAAAAGCGAAACCTAACCCTAAACCTTACCCTATCCATAATCCTATCCTAACCCTAACCCTATCACTAACGCTAAACCAAACCCTAAACGCAATCCCAACCCTAAAACCTAACCCTAAACATCACCCTAACCCAAACCCTAACCCAAACCCTAACCCTAACTCTAAACCTAAGCCAAAACCTAAACCTAACCCTAACCATAACCCTAACCCTAAACCAAACCCTAATCCTAAACCTAACCCCTAAACCCTAACCGCAAACATTAACCCACACCCTAACCCTAACCCTAACCCAAATCCAAACCCTAACCCTAACGGTAACCCAAACCCACAGCATAACCCTAAACCTAACCCAAACCCTAACCTTAACCCTAACCCAAACCCTAACCTTAACACTAATCCTAACCCTAACACTAACCCTAAAACTAACCCTAATCCTAACCCTAAACCTAACCGTAACCCTAACCCTAACCCAAATCCAAACCCTAACCCTAACGGTAACCCAAACCCACACCATAACCCTAACCCTAACCCAAACCCTAACCTTAAACCTACCCCTAACTCAAACCCTAACCCTAACCCTAAGCCAAACCCTAACCCTCTCTAACCCTAACCCAAAACCTAAACCTAACCCTAACCCACATCCTAACCCAAACCCTAACTCAAACCCTAACCCGAACCCTAACCCTAACTCAAACCCTAACACTAAATCTAAACCTAGCCCTTATCCTAACCCTAACCCAAACCGAAAAACTAACCCTAACCTTAACCCAAACCCTAAGCCTAACCCTAACCCTAACATTAACCCAAACCCTAACACAAACCCTAACCCCAACCCTAATCCAAACCAAAACCCTAACGCTAATTCTAATCCTAACCCTAAACGTAAACCTAATCCTAACCCTAACCCTAACCCTAACCCTAACCCTAACCCAAACCCTAAACCTAACCCTAATACTAACCCTAACCCTAACCCTAATCCTAGCCCTAACCCTAACCCTAACCCTAACCCAAATCCTAACCCTCTCTAACCCTAACCCAAAACCTAACCCTAACCCTAAGCCTAACCCTAACTCAAAATCTACCCCTAACCCTAACCCTAACCCTAACCCTAACCCTAACCCTAACACAAGCCCTAACTCTAAAGCTAACCCTTACCCTAACCCTAACCCTAACCCTCACGGTAACCCTAACCCTAACCATAACCCAAACCCTAATCCTAACCCTAAACATAACTCAAAACCTAAACCTAACCCTAACCCTAACCCTAACACTAACTCTAAACCTAACCCTAACCCTAACGCTAACCCTAAACCTAACCCAAACCCAAACTCAAAACTTAACCCTAATCGTAACCCTCACCCTAATCCTAACCCTAACCCAAACCCTAAACTTAACATTAACCCTAACCCTAACACTAACCCAAATCTAATCCTAAACCTAACCCTAAAACAAACCCTAACCCTAAGACTAACCCTAACCCTAACACTAACCCAAATCCTAACCCTAACCCTAACCCAAACCAAAACCCTAACCCTAACTCTAATCCTAAACCTAAACCTAAACCTAATCCTAACTCTAACACTGACCCTAACACTAACCCTAACCCAAACCCAAAACCTAACCCAAATCCTAACCGTAACCCTAACCCAAACCAAAACCCTAACCCTACCTCTAATACTAAACCTAAACTCAACCCTAATCCTAACCGTAACCCTAACCCTAATCCTAGCCCTAAATCTAACCCTAACCCAAACCCAACCCCTAACCCTAACCCTAACCCTAACCCAAACCCAAACCTTAACCCTAACCTAAGCCCTAACCCTAACCATAACCTTAACCCAACCCTAACCAAAACCCGAAACCTAACCCTAACCCTAAACCTAATCCCTAACACCTAACAACAAACGTTAACTCAAACCCTAACCCTACGTCTAACCCAATCCCAAACCCTAAACCTAACCCTAACTCTAATCCAAACCCTAACCCTAACGCTAATCCTAACCCTAACCCTAACCCTAAACCTAAACCAAACCCAAACCCTAAACGTAACCCTTACCCTAACCTTAACCCTTACCCTAACCCACACCGTAAACACAACCCTAACCCTAACCCTAACCCTAACCCTAATCCTAACAATTACCCTAACCCAAGAACTAACCCTAACCCTAACCCTAACCCTAACTCAAACCCTAACCCTAACTCAAACCCTAACCCTAACTCCAACCCTAACCCAAAATCTAAACCTAACTCTAACCCAAATCCTAATAATAACCCTAACCCTAACCCTATTTCTAACCCTAACCCTAACCCTAACCCTAACCCTATTCCTAACCCTAACCCTAACCCTAACCTTTACCCAAACGCTATCCCAAACACTAACCCTAAACCTAACCCTAACCCAAACCCTAACCCAAACCATAAACCTATCCCAAACCATAACCCTAACACTAACCCTAACCCTAAACCTAACCCTAACCCAAACCCTAACCCAAACCATAAACCTATCCCAAACCATAACCCTAACACTAACCCTAACTCTAACACTAACCCACCCCTCACACTAACTCAAACCCTGACCCTAACCCTAACCAAAAGCAAAACCCTAACCCTAAATCTAACCCTAACCCTAACCCTAACCCTAACCCTAACCCTACCCATAACCCTAACACTAACCCTAACCCTAACACTAACCCAAAAAATAACCCTAACCCTAACCCAAACCCTAACCCTAACCCTAACCCAAACCCTAACCCTAAACGTAACCCTAACCCTTATCCTAACCCTAACACTAACCCTAAAACTAACCCTAATCCTAACCCTAAACCTAACCCTAACCCTAACCCTAACCCAAATCCAAACCCTAACCCTAACGGTAACCCAAACCCACACCATAACCCTAACCCTAACCCAAACCCTAACCTTAAACCTAACCCTAACTCAAACCATAACCCTAACCCTAAGCCAAACCCTAACCCTCTCTAACCCTAACCCAAAACCTAAACCTAACCCTAACCCACATCCTAACCCAAACCCTAACTCAAACCCTAACCCGAACCCTAACCCTAACTCAAACCCTAACCCTAAATCTAAACCTAGCCCTTATCCTAACCCTAACCCTAACCGAAAAACTAACCCTAACCTTAACCCAAACCCTAACCCTAACCCTAACCGTAAACCAAACCCTAAACCTAACCCTATTCCTAACCCTAACCCTAACCCTAACATTAACCCAAACCCTAACACAAACCCTAACCCTAACCCTAATCCAAACCAAAACCCTAACGCTAATTCTAATCCTAACCCTAAACGTAAACCTAATCCTAACCCTAACCCTAACCCTAACCCTAACCCTAACCCAAACCCTAAACCTAACCCTAATACTAACCCTAACCCTAACCCTAATCCTAGCCCTAACCCTAACCCTAACCCTAACCCAAATCCTAACCCTCTCTAACCCTAACCCAAAACCTAACCCTAACCCTAAGCCTAACCCTAACTCAAAATCTACCCCTAACCCTAACCCTAACCCTAACCCTAAACCTAATCCCTAACACCTAACAACAAACGTTAACTCAAACCCTAACCGTACGTCTAACCCAATCCCAAACCCAAAACCTAACCCTAACTCTAATCCAAACCCTAACCCTAACGCTAATCCTAACCCTAACCCTAACCCTAAACCGAAACCAAACCCAAACCCTAAACGTAACCCTTACACTAACCTTAACCCTTACCCAAACCCACACCGTAAACACAACCCTAACCCTAACCCTAACCCTAACCCTAATCCTAACAATTTCCCTAACCCAAGAACTAACCCTAACCCTAACCCTAACCCTAACTCAAACCCTAACCCTAACTCAAACCCTAACCCTAACTCCAACCCTAACCCAAAATCTAAACCTAACTCTAACCCAAATCCTAATAATAACCCTAACCCTAACCCTATTTCTAACCCTAACCCTAACCCTAACCCTAACCCTATTCCTAACCCTAACCCTAACCCTAACCTTTACCCAAACGCTATCCCAAACACTAACCCTAAACCTAACCCTAACCCAAACCCTAACCCAAACCATAACCCTATCCCAAACCATAACCCTAACACTAACCCTAACTCTAACACTAACCCAACCCTAACACTAACTCAAACCCTAACCCTACCCCTAACCAAAAGCAAAACCCTAACCCTAAATCTAACCCTAACCCTAACCCTAACCCTAACCCTAACCCTACCCATAACCCTAACACTAACCCTAACCCTAACACTAACCCAAAAAATAACCCTAACACTAACCCAAACCCTAACCCTAACCCTAACCCAAACCCTAACCCTAAACGTAACCCTAACCCTTATCCTAACCCTAACACTAACCCTAAAACTAACCCTAATCCTAACCC
>JAJHUQ010000040.1:6837500-6862500 GCA_035773235.1 Eospalax fontanierii | reverse complement strand
CTAACTCTAACACTAACCCAACCCTAACACTAACCCTAAACCTAACCCTAACCCTAACCCAAAAGCAAAACCCTAACCCTAACTCTAACCCTAACCCTAACCGTAACCCTAACCCTAACCCTAACCGTAACCCTAACCCTAACCCTAACCCTAACCATAACCCTAACACTAACCCTAACCCTAACACTAACCCACAAAATAACACTAAACCTAACCCAAACCCTAACCCTAACCCTAACCCAAACCCTAACCCTAAACCTAACCCTAACCCTTATCCTAACCCTAACCCTAACCCAAACCCTAACCCTAAACGTAACCATAACCCTTATCCTAACCCTAACCCTAACCCAAAAACTAACCCTAACACTAACCCTCACGATAACCCTAACCCTAACCCTAACACAAATCCTAAACCTAACCCTAAACATAACTCAAAACCGAAACCTAACCCTAAACCTAACCCTATCCATAATCCTATCCTAACCCTAACCCTATCCCTAACCCTAAACCAAACCCTAAACGCAATCCTAACCCTAAAACCTAACCCTAAACATCACCCTAACCCAAACCCTAACCCAAACCCTAACCCTAACTCTAAACCTAAGCCAAAACCTAAACCTAACCCTAACCATAACCCTAACCCTAAACCAAACCCTAATCCTAAACCTAGCCCCTAACCCCTAACCGGAAACATTAACCCACACCCAAACCCTAACCCTAACCCAAATCCAAACCCTAACCCTAACGGTAACCCAAACCCACACCATAACCCTAACCCTAACCCAAACCCTAACCTTAACCCTAACCCAAACCCTAACCTTAGAACTAGTCCTAACCCAAACACTAAGACTAACGCTAACACTTACCCTAACCCTAACCCTGAACGTAACCCTAACCCTAACCCTAACCCAAATCCAAACCCTAACCCTAACGGTAACCCAAACCCACACCATAACCCTAACCCTAACCCAAACCCTAACCTTAACCCTAACCCTAACTCAAACCATAACCCTAACCCTAACCCAAACCCTAACCCTCTCTAACCCTAACCCAAAACCTAAACCTAACCCTAACCCACATCCTAACCCAAACCCTAACTCAAACCCTAACCCGAACCCTAACCCTAACTCAAACCCTAACCCTAAACCTAAACCTAGCCCTTATCCTAACCCTAACCCTAACCGAAAAACTAACCCTAACCTTAACCCAAACCCTAACCCTAACCCTAACCGTAACCCAAACCCTAAACCTAACCCTATTCCTAACCCTAACCCTAACCCTAACCTTAAAACAATCCCTAACACAAACCCTAACCCTAACCCTAATCCAATTCAAAACCCTAACGCTAACTCTAATCCTAACCCTAAACCTAAACCTAATCCTAACCCTAACCCTAACCCTAACCCTAACCCAAACACTAAACCTAATCCTAATCCTAACCCTAACCCTAACCCTAATCCTAGCCCTAACCCTAACCCTAACCCTAACCCAAATCCTAACCCTCTCTAACCCTAACCCAAAACCTAACCCTAACCCTAAGCCTAACCCTAATTCAAAATCTAACCCTAACCCTAACCCTAACCCTAACCCTAACCTTAACCCTAACACAAACCCTAACTCTAAACCTAACCCTAACCCTAATCCTAACGCTAACCCTAACCCAAAAACTAACCCTAACCCAAACCTTAAACCAAACCCTAACTCTAACCCTAACCCTAAACCTATTCCTAATCCTAACCCTAACCCTAACCTTAACCCAAACAATAACCCTAACCATAACCCTAAAAGCTAACGCTTACCCTAACCCTAACACTAACCCTCACGGTAACACTAACCCTAACCATAACCCAAACCCTAATCCTAACCCTAAACATAACTCAAAACCTAAACCTAACCCTAACCCTAACCCTAACACTAACCCTAAACCTAACCCTAACCCTAACGCTAAACCTAAACCTAACCCAAACCCAAACTCAAACTTAACCCTAATCGTAAACCTTACCCTAATCCTAACCCTAACCCAAACCCTAAACTTAACATTAACCCTAACCCTAACACTAACCCAAATCTAATCCTAAACCTAACCCTAAAACAAACCCTAACCCTAAGACTAACCCTAACCCTAACACTAACCCAAATCCTAACCCTAAGCCTAACCCAAACCAAAACCCTAACCCTAACTCTAATCCTAAACCTAATCCTAACCCTAACACTTACCCTAACCCTAACCCTAACCCAAACCCAAAACCTAACCCAAATCCTAACCCTAACCCTAACCCAAACCAAAACCCTAACCCTAACTCTAATCCTAAACCTAAACCTAACCCTAATCCTAACAGTAACCCTAAACCTAATCCTAGCCCTAACCCTAACCCTAACCCAAACCCAACCCCTAACCCTAACCCTAACCCTAACCCAAACCCAAACCCTAACCCTAACCCAAACCCTAACCCTAACCATAACCTTAACCCAAACCCTAACCAAAACCCGAAACCTAACCCTAACCCTAAACCTAATCCCTAACACCTAATAACAAACGTTAACCCAAACCCTAACCCTACGTCTAACCCAATCCCAAACCCAAAACCTAACCCTAACTCTAATCCAAACCCTTACCCTTACGCTTATCCTTACCCTAACCCTTACCCTTAACCGATGCCAAACCCAAACCCTAAACGTAACCCTTACACTAACCTTAACCCTTACCCAAACCCCCACCGTAAACACAACCCTAACCCTAACCCTAACCCTAACCCTAATCCTAACAATTACCCTAACCCAAGAACTAACCCTAACCCTAACCTTAACCCTAACTCAAACCCTAACCCTAACTCAAACCCTAACCCTAACTCCAACCCTAACCCAAAATCTAAACCTAACTCTAACCCAAATCCTAATAATAACCCTAACCCTAACCCTATTCCTAACCCTAACCCTAACCCTAACCCTAACCCTATTCCTAACCCTAACCCTAACCCTAACCTTTACCCAAACCCTATCCCAAACACTAACCCTAAACCTAAACCTAACCCAAACCCTAACCCTAACCCTAACCCTAACCCTAACCATAACCCTAACACTAACCCTAACCCTAACACTAACCCAAAAAATAACACTAAACCTAACCCAAACCCTAACAGTAACCCTAACCCAAACCCTAACCCTAAACGTAACCCTAACCCTTACCCTAACCCTAACCCTAACCCAAACCCTAACCCTAAACGTAACCCTAACCCTTATCCTAACCCTAACCCTAACCCAAAAACTAACCCTAACACTAACCCTCACGTTAACCCTAACCCTAACCCTAACACAAATCCTAATCCTAACCCTAAACATAACTCAAAACCGAAACCTAACCCTAAACCTTACCCTATCCATAATCCTATCCTAACCCTAACCCCATCACTAACCCTAAACCAAACCCTAAACGCAATCCTAACCCTAAAACCTAACCCTAAACATCACCCTAACCCAAACCCTAACCCAAACCCTAACCCTAACTCAAACCCTAACCCTAAACCTAAACCTAGCCCTTCTCCTAACCCTAACCCTAACCAAAAAACTAACCCTAACCTTAACCCAAACCCTAACCCTAACCCTAACCGTAACCCAAACCCTAAACGTAACCCTATTCCTAACCCTAACCCTAACCCTAACCTTAACCCAAACCCTAACACAAACCCTAACCCTAACCCTAATCCAAACCAAAACCCTAACGCTAACTCTTATCCTAACCCTAAACCTAAACCTAATCCTAACCCTAACCCTAACCCTAACCCAAACACTAAACCAGCCCTAATTCTAACCCTAACCCTAACCCTAATCCTAGCTCTAACCCTAACCCTAACCCTAACCCAAATCCTAACCCTCTCTAACCCTAACCCAAAACCTAACCCTAACCCTAAGCCTAACCCTAACTCAAAATCTAACCCTAACCCTAACGCAAACCCTAAATCTAAACCTAACCCTAACCCTAATCCTTACCCTTACCCTAACCCAATAACTAACCCTAACCCAAACCTTAAACCAAACCCTAACTCTAACCCTAACCCTAAACCTATTCCTAACCCTAACCCTAACCCTAACCTTAACCCAAACAATAATCCTAACCATAACCCTAAAAGCTAACGCTTACCCTAACCCTAACCCTAACCCTCACGGTAACCCTAACCCTAACCATAACCCAAACCCTAATCCTAACCCTAAACATAACTCAAAACCTAAACCTAAACCTAACCCTAACCCTAACACTAACCCTAAATCTAACCCTAACCCTAACGCTAACCCTAAACCTAACCCAAACCCAAACTCAAAACTTAACCCTAATCGTAACCCTCACCCTAATCCTAACACTAACCCAAACCCTAAACTTAACATTAACCCTAACCCTAACACTAACCCAAGTCTAATCCTAAACGTAACCCTAAAATAAACCCTAACCCTAAGACTAACCCTAACCCTAACACTAACCCAAATCCTAACCCTAACCCTAACCCAAACCAAAACCCTAACCTTAACTCTAATCCTAAACCTAAACCTAAACCTAATCCTAACCCTAACACTTACCCTAACCCTAACCCTAACCCAAACCCAAAACCTAACCCAAATCCTAACCCTAAACCTAACCCTAACCAAAACCCTAACCCTAACTCTAATCCTAAACCTAAACCTAACCCTAATCCTAACCGTAACCCTAACCCTAATCCTAGCCCTAACCCTAACCCTAACCCAAACCCAACCCCTAACCCTAACCCTAACCCTATCCCAAACCCAAACCCTAACCTAACCCAAACCCTAACCCTAACCATAACCTTAACCCAAACCCTAACCACAACCCTAACCCTAACCCTAACCCTAAACCTAATCCCTAACACCTAACAACAAACGTTAACCCAAACCCTAACCCTCCGTCTAACCCAATCCCAAACCCTAAACCTAACCCTAACTCTAATCCAAACCCTAACCCTAACGCTAATCCTAACCCTCACCCTAACCCTAAACCTAAACCAAACCCAAACCCTAAACGTAACCCTTACCCTAACCTTAACCCTTACCCAAACCCACACCGTAAACACAACCTTAACCCTAACCCTAACCCTAACCCTAATCCTAACAATTACCCTAACCCAAGAACTAACCCTAACCCTAACCGTAACCCTAACTCAAACCCTAACCCTAACTCAACCCTAACACTAACTCCAACCCTAACCCAAAATCTAAACCTAACTCTAAAAAAAATTCTAATAATAACCCTAACCCTAACCCTATTTCTAACCCTAACCCTAACCCTAACCCTAACCCTATTCCTAACCCTAACCCTAACCCTAACCTTTACCCAAACGCTATCCCAAACACTAACCCTAAACCTAACCCTAACCCAAACCCTAACCCAAACCATAACCCTATCCCAAACCATAACCCTAACACTAACCCTAACTCTAACACTAACCCAACCCTAACACTAACTCAAACCCTGACCCTAACCCTAACCAAAAGCAAAACCCTAACCCTAAATCTAACCCTAACCCTAACCCTAACCCTAACCCTAACCCTACCCATAACCCTAACACTAACCCTAACCCTAACACTAACCCAAAAAATAACACTAAACCTAACCCAAACCCTAATCCTAACCCTAACCCAAACCCTAACCCTAAACGTAACCCTAACCCTTATCCTAACCCTAACCCTAACCCAAAAACTAACCCTAACACTAACCGTCACGATAACCCTAACCCTAACCCTAACACAAATCCTAATCCTAACCCTAAACATAACTCAAAACTGAAACCTAACCCTAAACCTAACCCTATCCATAATCCTATCCTAACCCTAACCCTATCCCTAACCCTAAACCAAACCCTAAACGCAATCCTTACCCTAAAACCTAACCCTAAACATCACCATAACCCAAACCCTAACCCAAACCCTAACCCTAACTCTAAACCTAAGCCAAAACCTAAACCTAACCCTAACCCAAACACTAACAATAACCCTAACCCTAACTCTATTCCTAACCATAACCCTAAACCAATCCCTAACCCTAACCCTAACCCTAACCCTAACCCAAACCCAAACACTAAAACTAAAACTAAACCTAACCCTAACCCAAACCCTAACCCTTACCGTATCCCTAACCCAAACCCACACAGTGAAACTAACCCTAAACCTAATCCCTAACCCCTAACAACAAACGTTAACCCAAATCCTAACACTTACCCTAACCGTAAAATTAACCCTAACCTTATCCCTAAACCTAAACCTAACCATATTCCTTACCCCAACCCTAACCCTAACCTTAACCCAAACCATAACCCTAACCATAACCATAAACTTAACCCTAACCCTAACCCTAAACCTAACCCTAAACCAAACCCTAACCCTATCGCTAACTCTTACCCTAACCCTAATCAAACCATAACACTAATCCTAATGTTAACCCTAACGCTAAACCTAAACCGAACTCAAACTCAAAACCTAACCCTAACCCTAACCCTAACCCTAACCCAAACCTTAACCCTAACACTAACACTAACACTAACCCTAACACTAACCCAAACCCTAACCCTAACTCTAACACAAACCATAACCCTAACCCTAACTCTAATCCTAAACCTAACCCTAACCCTAACGATAACCCTAACCCTAACCCTATCCCTAACCCGAACTCAAAACCTAACCCTAACCCAAACCCTAACCCTAAACCTAACCCTAACCCTTATCCTACCCTTAACCCTAACCCAAAAAATATCACTAACCCTAACCCAAATCCTACCCCTAACCCTAACCCTAACCCTAAACCAAACCCTAACATTAACCCAAACCCTAAACTTAACCCTAAACCTAATCCTAATCCTAACCCTAACCCAAACCCTTATCCTAAACCTACCCCAGCAAGTAAACCTTACCCTAACCCTAAACCTAACCCACACCCTAACATTAACCGTAATCCTAATCCTTACCTTAACGTTAACCCTGACTCAAACCCTAACCCTAAGCCAAACCCTAACACTAACACTAATGCTAACCCTTATCCTAACCCTAACCCTAACCCTAACCCTAACCGTAACCCTAACCCTAAACCTAACCCTAACCCTTTTCCTAACCCTAACCCTAACCCAAAAAATAACCCTAACCCTAACCCAAACCCTAACCCTAACCCTATTCCTAACCCTAACCCTAACCCTAACCTTAACCCAAAACCTAACCCAAACCCTAACCCTAAATCCTAACCCAAACCCTAACCCTAACCTTAAACCAACCCTAACTCAAACCCTAACCCTAACTCAAACCCTAACCCTAACTCTAACCCTAACCCAAAATCTAAACCTAACCCTAACCCAAACTTTAACAATAACCCTAACCCTAACCCTATTCCTAACACTAACCCTAACCGTAACCCTAACCCTATTCCTATCCGTAACCCTAACCCTAACCTTTACCCAAACCCTATCCCAAACACTAACCCTAAACCTAACCCTAACCCAAACCCTAACCCAAACCATAACCCTAACCCAAACCCTAACCCTAACACTAACCCTAACTCTAACACTAACCCAACCCTAACACTAACCCAAACCCTAACCCTAACCCTAACCCAAAGCAAAACCCTAACCCTAGCTCTAATCCTAACCCTAAACCTAAACCTAATCCTAACCCTAACCGTAACCCTAACCATAACCCTAACACTAACCCTAACCCTAACCCCAACTCAAACCCTAACCTTAACCCTAATTCTAACCCGAACCCAAACCCTAACCCTAACCCTAAACCTAACCGATATCTAAACCCTAAACTTAAACCTAAACGTAACCCTAATACTGACCCTAACGCTAACCCAAACCCTAAACCTAACACTAACCCTAACCCTAACACTAACCCAACTCTAACCCTAACCCTAACCCAATACAAACCCTAAACCTAAACCTAACCCTAATCCAAACTCTAAACCTAACGCTAATCCTAACCCTAACCCTAACACTAAACCTAAACCTATTTCTTACCCTAAACCTAACCCTAACCTTAAACCAAACCATAACCCTAACCCTAACCGTAAACTTAACACTAACCCTAACCCAAACCCTAAACCTAACCCTATTCCTTACCGTAAACCTAAACCTCACCTTAACCCAAAAAATAACCATAAACCTAACCCTTAACTTAACCCTAACCCTAACCCTAACCCTAACCCTAACCGTAACCCTAATCAAACCATAACACTAATCCTAACGTTAACCCTAACGATAAACCTAAACCTAAATCAAACTCAAAACCTAACCCTAACACTAACCATTACCAAAAGCCTAAACCTAACTCTAATCCTAACCCTAAACCAAACAATAACAATAACCCTAACCCTAACTCTATTCCTAACCATAACCCTAAACCAGTTCCTAACCCTAACCCTAACCCTAACCCTAACCCAAACCCAAACCCTAAAACTAAACCTAAACCTAACCCTAACCCAAACACAAACCCTAACCCTATGCCTAACCCAAACCCACACAGTGAAAGTGACCCTAAACCTAATCCCTAACCCCTAACAACAAACGTTAACCCAAACCCTAACCCTAACCCTAACCCAATCCAAACCCTAATCCTTACCCTAACCCTTACCAAAAGCCTAAACCTAACTCTAATCCTAACCCTAACCCTAATCCTAACCATAACCCTAACCCTAACCCAAACCCTAAAACTAACTCTAATCCTAACTCTAACCCTAACCTAATCCTAACTGTAAACCTAACCCTAACCCATACCCAACCCCTACCCTAACCCTAACCCTAAAACAAACCCTAACTCAAACCCTAACCCTAACCTTAACCCTAACGCAAACCCTAACCCTAAACCTAACCCTAACCCTTTTCCTAACCCTAACCCTAACCCAAAAAATAAACCTAACCCTAACCCAAACCCTAACCCTAATCCGAAACCTAATCCTAACCGTAATCCTAAACCTAACCCTAACCCAAAAACTAAACCTAACCCTAACCCTAACCCAAACCCTAACCCTAAAACTAACCCTAAAACAAACCTTAACCCTAACCCTATGCCTAAACCTAACCCTAACCCTATTCCTAACCCTAACCCTAACCCTAACCTTAACCCAAAACCTAAAACAAACCCTAACCCTAAACCCTAATCCAAAACCAAACCCTAACCTTAACCCTAACCCTAACTCAAACCCTAACCCTAACTCTAAACCTAACCCTATTCCTAACCATAACCCTAACCCAATCCCTAACCCTAACCCTAACCCTAGCCCTAACCCAATCCGAAACCCTAAACCTAACCCTAACCCTAATCCAAACACGAAACCTAACGCTAATCCTAACCCTAACCCTAACTCTAAACCTAAGCCTATTTTTTACCCTAACCCTAACCCTAAAATTAACCCAAACCATAACCCTAACCCTAACCGTAAACTTAACCCTAACCCTAACCCTAACCCTATTCCTAACCCTAACCCTAACCCTAACCTTTACCCAAACCCTATCCCAAACACTAACCCTAAACCTAACCCTAACCCAAACCCTAACCCAAACCATAACCCTAACCCAAACCCTAACCCTAACAATAACCCTCACACTAACACTAACCCTAACCCTAACACTAACCCAAAACTTAACCCTAACCCTAACCCAAAGCAAAACTCTAACCCTAACTCTAATCCTAACCTTAAACCTAAACCTAATTCTAACCCTAACCCTAACCCTAACCCTAATCCTAACCCAAAACTTAAATCAAACCCTAACCCTACCCTAACCCCAACCCTAACCCTAAACCTATCCCTCACCCTAATCAAACCCTAATCCTAATACTAAGCCTAACCCTAACGCTAACCCAAATACTAACCCTAACCCTAACCCAAACCGTAAACCAAACCCTAACCCTAACCCTAACCCTATTCCTAACCCTAACCCTAACCCTAACCTTAACCCAAACAATAACCCTAACCATAACCCTAAAACCTAACCCTAACCCTAAACCTAACCCTAACCCTCACGCTAACCCTAACCCTAACCCTAACCCAAACTCTAATCCTGACCCTAAACATAACTCAAAACCTAAGCCTAACGCTAAACCTAAGCCTATCCATAATCCTAACCTAACCCTAACCCTATCCCTAACCCTAAACCAAACCCTAAACGTAATCCTAACTCTAAAACCTAACCCTAAAAATAACCCTAAACCAACCCCTAACCCTAACCCTAACCCAAACCCTAAACCTAACCCTAACCCAAACCCTAATCCAAACACTAACAATAACCCTAACCCTAACCCTATTCCTAACCCTAACCCTAACCGAAACCCTAACCCTAAACCTTGCACTAACCCAAACCCAAACCCTAAAACTAAAATTAAACCTAACCCTAACCCAAACCCAAACCCTAACCCTATCCCTAACCCAAAACCACACCATGAAACTAACACTAAACCTAATCCCTAACCCCTAACAACAAATGTTAACCCAAATCCTAACCCTAACCCTAACCCAATCCCAAAGCCTAAACCTAAACCTAACCCTAATCCAAACACTAAACCTAACGCTAATCCTAACCCTAAACCTAAGCCTAAACCTAAACCTATTTCTTACCCTAACCCTAACCCTAAACCTAATCCTAACTCTAACCCTAACCCAAAAACTAACCCTAACCCTAAGCAAAACCGTAAACCAAACCCTAACCCTAAACCTACCCCTAACCCTATTCCTAACCCTTACCCCAAACGTAATCTTAACACAAATATAACCCTAACCATAACCCTAAAACCTAACCCTAACCCTAACCCTAACCTTAACCCTAACCCTCACGCAAACCCTAACCCTAACCCTAACCCTAACCCAAACCCTAATCCTAACCCTAAACATAACTCAAAATCTTAACCTAACCCTAAACCTAAATCTATCCATAAACCTAACCTAACCCTAACCCTATCCCTAACCCTAACCAAAAACCTAACCCTAACCCTAACCGAAACCGTAAACCAAACCCTAAACCTAACACTAACCCTAACCCAAACCCTAAACCTAACCCTAACCCTAACCCTAATCCTAATCCTAACCCTACACCAAACCCTAACCCAAACCCTAACCCTAAACCCTAACACAAACCCTAACACTAACCCTAACTCTAACACTAACCAAACCGCTAACCCTAACTCTAATGCTAAACCTAACCCTAACCCTAACCCTAACCCTAAACCAAACCCTAACCCTAAAACTAACCTTAACCCTATTCCTAACCCTAACCCTAACCCTACCCAAAACCCTAAACCTAACACTAACCCAAACCCTAACCCTAACCCTAAACCTAACCCAAACACAAACCCTAAACTTAACCATAATCGTAATCCTAACCCTAACCCTAATCCTAACGCTATCCCTAACCCTAACCCTAACCCAAACCCTAAACCTAAACCTAATCCTAACCGTAACCCTAACCCTAACCCAAACCCAACACCTAAACCTAACTCTAACCATAACCCAAACCCTAAACCTAACCCTAACCCTAACTCAAACCCTAAACCTAAACCTAACCCTAATACAAAACCTAACCCTAAACCTAACCCCAACTCAAACCCTAACCATAACCCTAAACCTAACCCAAAACCTAAACCTAACCCTAACCCTAAACCTAACCCTAAACCAAACCTAACCCTAAACCTAACCCCTAACCCGTAACCACAAACATTAACCCACACCCTAACCCTAACCCAAACCCAAATAGAAACCCTAACCCTAACGGGAACCCAAGCCCACACCATAACCCTTACCCTAACTCAAAACCTAACCTTAACTCTAACCCAAACCCTAACCTTAACACTAATCCTAACCCTAACACTAACCCTAAAACTAACCCTAACCCTAGTCCTAACCGTAACCCTAACCCTAACCCAAACCCTAAACCTAACACTAACCCAAACCCTAACCCTAACATTAACCCTAAAACTAATCCAAACACAAACCCTAAGCTTAACCATAACCGTAACCCTAACCATAACCCTAATCCTAACCCTAACCCTAACTCTAACCCTAACCCTAACCCAAATCCTAAACCTAACTCTAATCCTAATCCTAAATCTAACCCTAACCCTTATCCTCATCGTAACTCTGACGCTCACCCGAACCCAACACGCAACCCTAACCCTAACCCTAAGCCAAAACCTAACCCTAATCCTAACCCTAACTCAAACCCTAACCCTAACCCTAACCCAAACCCTAACCCTCTCTAACCCTAACCCAAAACCTAAACCTAACCCTAACCCACATTTTAACCCAAACCCTAACTCAAACCCTAACCCGCACCCTAACTTTAACTCAAACCCTAACCCTAAACCTAAGCCTAGCCTTATCCTAACCCTAACCCTAACCCAAAAACTAACCCTAACCTTAACCCAAACCCTAATCCTAACCCTAACCGTAACCCAAACCCTAAACCTAACCCTATTCCTAACCCTATTACTAACCCTAACGTTAACCCAAACCCTAACACAAACCCTAACCCTAAACCCTAACCCAAACCCTAACCCTTACCCTAACCCTAAACCTAACCCCTAACCCCTAACCACAAACATTAACATAAAACCTAACACTAACCTAACCGTAACCCTCACCCTAAACCTAACCCTAACCCTAAACCCTAACCCTAACCCTAACCCTAACCTTAACCCAAACCCTAACCCTAACCCTAAACCTAACACTAACCCAAACCCTAACCCTAACCCTAATCCAAACCAAAACCCTAACCCTAACTCTAATCCTAATCCTAAACCTAAACCTAATCCTAACCCTAACCCTAACCCTAACTCAAACCCTAAACCTAACCCTAATCCTAACCCTAACCCTAACCCTAATCCTAGCCCTAACCCTAACCCTAACCCTAACCCAAACACTAAACCTCTCTAACCCTAACCCAAACCCTAACCCTAACCCTAAGCCTAACCCTAACTCAAAATCTAACCCTAACCCTAACCCTAACCCTATCCCGAACCCTAACACAAACCCTTACTCTAAACCTAACCCTAACCCTAATCCTAACCCTAACCCTAACCCAAATACTAACCCTAAACCTAACCCAAACCGTAAAACAAACCCTAACCCTAACCCTAACCCTAACACTATTCCTAACCCTAACCCTAACCCTAACCTTAACTCAAACAATAACCCTAACCATAACCCTAAAACCTAACCCTAACCCTAAGCCTAACCCTAACCCTCATGCTAAACCTAACCCTAACCCTAACCCAAACCCTAATCCTAACGCTAAACATAACTCAAAACCTAAACCTAACCCTAAACCTAACCCTATCCATAATCCTAAACTAACCCTAACCTTATCGCTAACTCTAAACCAAACCCTAAACGTAATCCTAACTCTAAAACTTAACCAAAACATAACCCTAAACCAAACCCTAACCCTAACCCTAACCCAAACCCTAAACCTAACCCTAACCCAAACCCTAACCCAAACACTAACAATAACCCTAACCCTAACCCTATTCCTAACCATAACCCTAACGCAATCCCTAACCCTAAACCTAAACCTTGCCCTAACCCAAACCCAAACCCTAAAAATAAAATTAAACCTAACCCTAACCCAAACTCAAACCCTAACCCTATCCCTAACTCAAAACCACACCGTGAAACTAACCCTAAACCTAATCACTAACCCCTACCAACAAACGTTAACCCAAATCCTAACCCTAACCCTAACCCAATCCCAAACCCTAAACCTAAACCTAACCCTAATTTAAACACTAAACCTAAAGCTAATCCTAACCCTAACCCTAACCCTAAACCTAACCCTATTTCTTACCCTAACCCTAACCCTAACCCTAATCCTAACTCTAATCCTAACCCAAAAACTAACCCTAACCCTAACCCAAACCGTAAACCAAATCCTAACCCTAACCCTAACCATAACCCTAAAACCTAACCCTAACCCTAACCCTAACCCTAACCCTCACACTAACCCTAACCCTAACCCTAACCCAAACCCTAATCCTAACCCTAAACATAACTCAAAACCTTAACCTAACCCTAAACCTAAATCTATCCATAAACCTAACCTAACCCTAACCCTATCCCTAACCCTAACCCAAAACCTAACCCTAACCCTAACCCAAACCGTAAACCAAACCCTAACCCTAACCCTAACCCTAACCCAAACCCTAACCATAACCCTAAACCTAATCCTAATCGTAACCCTAAACCAAACTCTAACCCAAATCCTAACCCTGAACCCTAACACAAACCCTAACACTAACACTAAGTCTAACCCTAATCCAAACCAAAACCCTAACCCTAACTCTAATCCTAACCCTAAACCTAAACCTAATCCTAACCCTAACCCTAACCCTAACCCAAACCCTAAACCTAACCCTAATCCTAACCCTAACCCCAACTCTAATCCTAGCCCTAACCCTAACCCTAACCCAAACCCTAACCCTCTCTAACCCTAACCCAAAACAAAACCCTAACCCTAACCCTAACCCTAACCCTAACCCTGACACAAACCCTAACTCTAAACCTAACCCTAACCCTAATCCTAACCCTAACCCTAACCCAAAAACTAACCCTAACCCAAACCTTAAACCAAACCCTAACTGTAACCCTAACCCTAAACCTATTCCTAACCCTAACCCTAACCCTAACCTTAACCCAAACAATAACCCTAACCATAACCCTAAAAGCTAACCCTTACCCTAACCCTAACCCTAACCATAAGCCAAACCCTAATCCTAACCCTAAACATAACTCAAAACCTAAACCTAACCCTAACCCTAACCCTAACACTGACCCTAAACCTAACCCTAACCCTAACGCTAACCCTAATCCTAACCCAAACCCAAACTCAAAACTTAACCCTAATCGTAACCCTCACCCTAATCCTAACCCTAACCCAAACCCTAAACTTAACATTAACCCTAACCCTAACACTAACCCAAATCTAATCCTAAACCTAACCCTAAAACAAACCCTAACCCTAAGACTAACCCTAACCCTAACACTAACCCAAATCCTAACCCTAACCCTAACCCAAACCAAAACACTAACCCTAACTCTAATCCTAAACCTAAACCTAAACCTAATCCTAACCCTAACCCTTACCCTAACGCAAACCCTAAACCTAACCCTAATCCTAACCGTAACCCTAACCCTAATCCTAGCCCTAACCCTAACCCTAACCCAAAACCAACCCCTAACCCTAACCCAAACCCTAACCCTAACCCTAACCCTAACCCTAATCCTAACTCTTACCATAACCAAAAAACTAACAATAACCCTAATCCAAACCGTAAACCAAACCCTAACCCTAAACCTAACCTTAACCCTATTCCTAACCCTAACCCTAAACCTAACCTTAAACCAAACAATAACCCTAAGCATAACCCTAAAACCTAACACTAACCCTAACCCTCACGCTAAACCTAACCCTAAACCTAACCGAAACCCTAATCCTAACACTAAACATAACTCTAAACCTAACCCTAAAGCTAACCCTATCCATAATCCTAACCTAACTCAAACCCTAACCGTAACCCTAACCCAAACCCTAACCCTAACTCTAAACCTAACCCAAAACCTAAACCTAACTCTAACCCAAACCCTAACCCAAACACTAACAATAACCCTAACCATAACTCTATTCCTAACCATAACCCTAACCAAATCCTTAAACCTAACACTAACCCTAACCCTAAACCAAACCCAAACCCTAAAATTAAACCTAAACCTAACCCTAACCCAAACCCAAACCCTAACCCTATCCCTAACCCAAACGCACACAGTGAAACTAACCCTAAAGCTAATCCCTAACCCCTAACAACAAACGTCAACCCAAACCCAAACCCTAACCCTAAACCTAACCCCAACCCAAACCCTAACCCTAACCCAAACCCTAACCCGAAACCTAATCCTAACCGTAATCCTAAACCTAACCGTAACCCAAAAACTAAACCTAACCCTAACCCTAACCCAAACCCTAACCCTAAAACTAACCGTAACCGAAACCTTAACCCTAACCTTATTCCTAACCCTAACCCTAACCCTAACCTTAACCCAAAACCTAACACAAACCCTAACAATAAACCCTAACCCAAACCCAAACCCTAACCTTAACCCTAACCCTAACTCAAACCCTAAACCTAACTCTAACCCCAACCCTATTCCGAACCATAACGCTAACCCAATTCCTAACCCTAACCCTAACCCTAGCCCTAACCCAAACCCAAACCCTAACCTTAACCCTAACCCTAATCCAAACACTACACCTAACGCTAATCCTAACCCTAACCCTAACCCTAAACCTAACCCTATTTCTTACCCTAACCCTAACCCTAAACTTAACCCAAACCATAACCCTAACCCTAACCGTAAACTTAACCCTAACCCTAACCCTAACCCTAAACCTAACCCTATTACTTACCCTAACCCTAACCCTAACCTTAACTCAAACCATAACCCTAACCCTAACCGTAAACTTAACCCTAACCCTAACACTAACCCTAAACCTAAACCTAACCCTAACGCTAACCCTAAACCTAACCCAAACCCAAACCCAAAACTTAACCCTAATCGTAACCGTAACCCTAACCCTAACCCTAACACAAACCCTAACCCTATCGCTAACTCTTACCCTAACCCTAATCAAACCGTAACACTAATCCTAATGTTAACCCTAACGCTAAACCTAAACCGAACTCAAACTCAAAACCTAACCCTAACCCTAAACCTAACCCTAACCCAAACCTTAACCCTAACACTAACACTAACACTAACCCTAACACTAACCCAAACCCTAACCCTAACCCTAACCCAAACCAAAACCCTAAACCTAACTCTAATCCTAAACCTAACCCTAACCCTAACGCTAACCCTAACCTCACCCTATCCCTAACCCAAATTCAAACCTAACCCTAACCCAAATCCTAACCCTAAACCTAACCCTAACCCAAACCCTAACCTTAACCCAAACCCTAAGCCTAAACCTAACCCTAACCCTAATCCTAACCCTAACCCTAACCCTAACCCTATTCCTATCCCTAACCCTAACCCTAACCCTAACCCTAACCCTAACCCAAACCCTAACCCTAACCCAAACCCTAACCCTAACCCTATTCCTAACCATAACCCTAAAACTAACCTTAACGCAAACCCTATCGCAAACCCTAACCCTAAACCCTAACGCAAACCTTAACCCTAAACCTAACCCTAAACCTAACTCAAAACCTAACCCTAACCCTAACCCTAACAGAAAACCCTAACACTTACTCTAACACTAACCCAAAACCTAAACCTAACCCTTACCCAAACCCTAACAATAACCCTAACCCTAACCCTATTCCTAACCCTAACCCTAAACCTAACCCTAACCCTATTCCTAACACTAACCCTAACCCTAACCTTAAACCAAACCCTAACCAAACCCTAACTCTAAACCTAACCGTAACCCAAACCCTAACCCTAAACCTAACCCTAACCCAAACCCTAACCCTAGCCCTAAACCTAATCCTTACCTTAACGTTAACGCTGACTCAAACCCTAACCCTAAGCCAAACCCTAACACTAACACTAACGCTAACCCTTATCCTAAAGCTAACACTAACCCTAACCCAAACCCTAACCCTAACGCTAACCCTAACCCAAACCCTAACCCTAACCCTAATCCTAACTCTAACACTAACTCTAAAACTAACCCTAACTCTAACCCAAACCGTAAACCAAACCCTAATCCTAACCCTAACCCTATTCCTAAACCTAACCCTAAACCTAAACTTAACCCAAACAATAACCCTAACCATAACCCTAAAACCTAACTCTAAGCCTAGCCCTCACGATAACCCTAACCCTAACCCGAACACAAATCCTAATCCTAACCCTAAACATAACTCAAAACTGAAACCTAACTCTAAACCTAACCCTATCCATAATCCTATCCTAACCCTAACCCTATCCCTAACCCTAAATCAAACCCTAAACGCAATCCTAACCCTAAAACCTAACCTAAACATAACCCTAACCCAAACCCTAACCCAAACCCTAACCCAAACCCTAACCCTAACTCTAAACCTAACCCAAAACCTAAACCTAACCCTAACCCAAACCCTAACCCAAACACTAACAATAACCCTAACCCTAATACTATTCCTAACCATAACACTAACCCAATCCCTAACCCTACCCCTAACCCTAACCCAAACACAAACCCTAAAACTAATCCTAAACTTAACCCGAACCCAAACCCAAACCCTAACCCTATCCCTAACACAAACCCACACAGTGAAACTAACCCTAAACCTAATCCCTCACCCCTAACAACAAACGTTAACCCAAACCCTAACACTAACCCTAACCGTAAACTTAACCCTAACCTTAACCCTTACCCTAAACCTAACCCTATTCCTTACCCGAACCCTAACCCTAACCTTAACCCAAACCATAACCCTAACCCTAACCGTAAACTTAACCCTAACCCTAACCCTAAACCAAACCGTAACCCTATCGCTAACTCTTACCCTAACCCTAATCAAACCGTAACACTAATCCTAATGTTAACCCTAACGCTAAACCTAAACCGAACTCAAACTCAAAACCTAACCCTAATCCTAACCCTAACCCTAACCCAAACCTTAACCCTAACACTAACACTAACACTAACCCTAAAACTAACCCAAACCCTAACCCTAACTCTAATCCTAAACCTAACCCTAACCCTAACGCTAACCCTAACCCTAACCTATCCCTAACCCTAACTCAAAACCTAACCCTAACCCAAACCCTAACCCTAAACCTAACCCTAACCCTTATACTACCCTTAACCCTAACCCAAAAAATGACACTAACCCTAACCCAAACCCTTACCCTAATCCTAACCCTAACCCTAACCTTAACCCAAACCCTAACCTTAACCCAAACCCTAACCCTAAACCTAACCCTAACCCTAATAATAACCCTAACCCTAACCCTAACCCAAAAACTAACCCTAACCCGAAACCTAACCCAATCCCTAATTCTAACCCTAACCCAAACCCTAACCCTAACCCTATTCCTAACCATAACCCTAAAACTAACCTTAACGCAAACCCTATCGCAAACCCTAACCCTAAACCCTAACGCAAACCTTAACCCTAACCTTAACCCTAAACCTAACCCAAAACCTAACCCTAACCCTAACCCTAACCCAAACCCTAACCCTAACTCTAACACTAACCCAAAACCTAAACCTAACCCTAACCCAAACCCTAACCCAAACCCTAACAATAACCCTAACCCTAACCCTATTCCTAACCCTAACCCTAAACCTAACCCTAACCATATTCCTAACACTAAACCTAAACCTAACCTTAAACCAAACCCTAAACAAACCCTAACTCTAAACCTAACCGTAACCCAAACACTAACCCTAACCCTAACCCTAACCCAAACCCTAAACCTAACTCTAAACCTAATCCTATTCCTAACCCTAACCCTAACCCTAACCCTAACCCAAAAAATAACCCTAACCCTAACCCAAACGCTAACCCTAACCCCATTCCTAACCCTAACCCTAACCCTAACCTTAACCCAAAACCTAACCCAAACACTAACCGTAAAACCTAACCCAAACCCTAACCCAAACCTTAAACCTAACCCTAACTAAAACCCTAACCCTAACTCAAACCCTAACCCTAACTCTAACCCTAACCCAAAATCTAAACCTAACCCTAACCGAAACCCTAACAATAACCCTAACCCTAACCATATTCCTTAACCTAACCCTAACCCTAACCCAAACCAAAACCCTAAACCTATGCCTAATCCTAATCCTAACCCTAACCCTAATCCTAAACTTAACCCTAACACTAAACCAAACCAAACACCTAACCCTAACCCTAATCTTAACCCAAACACTAACCGTAACCCTAACCCTAACTCAAACCCTAACCCTAACCCTAACCTTAACCCAAACCCTAACCCTCTCTAAACCTAACCCAAAACCTAAACCTAACCCTAACCCAAACCCTAACCCAAACCCTAACAATAATCCGAACCCTCACCCTATTCCTAACCCTAACCCTAAAACAAACCCTAAACCTAATCCTAATCCTAACCCTAAGCCTAACCCTAACCCAAACCTTGACCCTAACACTAACATTAACACTAACCCTAACACTAATCCAAACCCTAACCCTAACCCTAACCCAAACGAAAACCCTAACCCTAACTCTAATCCTAAACCTAACCCTAACCCTAACTCAAACCCTAACCCTAACCCTAACCCAAACCCTAACCCTAAACCTAGCCCTAACCCTTATCCTACCCCTAACCCTAACCCAAAAAATAACACTAACCCTAACCCAAACCCTAACCCTAAACCTGTTCCTAACCATAACCCTAACCCAAACCCTAAACCTAACTCTTACAATAACCAAAACCCTAACCCTAACTCTAATCCTAATCCTAACCCTAACCGTAACCCTAACCCTAAACCAAACCCTAACCCTAAACCTAACCCTAACCCTTGTCCTAACCCTAACCCTAACCCTAACCCAAACCCTAATCCTAATCCTAACCCTAACCCTAACCCTAACCCAAACCTTGACTCTAACAATAACACTAACACTAACCCTAACACTAACCCAAACCCTAATCTAAACACTAATCCTAACCCTAACACTAACCCAAATCAAAACCTAAACCTAACACTAACCTAAACACTAACCCTAAACCTAACCCTACCCCTAACCCTAACCGTAACCCTTACCCTAACCCTAAACCGAACCCTAACCCTAAACCTAACCCTAACCCTACTCCTAACCCTAACCCTAACCCAATCCCTAAACCTAACACTAACCCAAACCCTAACCCTAACCCTAACCCTAACCCTAAACCTAACCCAAACACAAACCCTAAACTTAACCATAATCGTAATCCTAACCCTAACCCTAACCCTAACCGTAACCCTAACCCTAACAAAAAACCCTAAGCCTAACTCTAATCCTAATCCTAAATCTAACCCTAACCCTAATCCTAACCGTAATTCGAACCCTAACCCAAACCCAACACGTAACCCTAACCCTAACCCTAACCCAAACCCTAACCCTAACACTAACCATAACTCAAACCCTAACCCTAACCCTAACCCTAACCCAAACCCTAACCCTCTCTAACCCTAACCCAAAACCTAAACATAACCCTAACCCATACCCTAACACAAATCCGAACTCAAACCCTAACCCTAACCCTAACCCGAACCCAAACCCTAACCCTAAACCTAAACCTAACCCTAATCCTAACCCTAACCCTAACCCAAAAACTAACCGTAACCTTAACCCAAACCCTAACCCTAACACTAACCCTAACCCAAACCCTAAACCTAACCCAATCCTAACCCTAACCGTAACCCTAACCTTAACCCAAACCCTAACCCTAAACACTAACCCAAACCCTAACCCTAACCCTAACCCTAAACGTAACCCCTAACCCCTAACCCCAAACATTAACACAAACCCTAACCCAAACCCTAACCCTAACCCTTAACCTAAACCTAACACTAACCCTAAACCCTAACCCTAACCCTAACCCTAACCCAAACCCTAATCCTAACCCTAAACCTAACACTAACCCAAACCCTAACCCTAACCCTAATCCAAACCAAAACCCTAACCCTAACTCTAATCCTAACCCAAACCCTAACCCTAACCCTAATCCTAATCCTAACCCTAACGCTAACCCTAACTCAAACCCTAAACCCAACCCAAACCCTAACCCTAACACTAACCGTAACCCTAATCCTAAACCTGACACCAACCCTAACCCTAACCCTAACCCTAACCCTAACCCAAACGCAACACCTAACCCTAACTCTAACCTAAACCAAACCCTAACCCTAACCCTAAGCCTAATGCTAACTCAAAACCTAAACGTAACCCTAACCCTAACCCTAACCCTAACCCTAACCCTAACCCTAAACCTAACCCTAACCCTAACACAAACCATAACTCTAAACCTAACCCTAACCCTAATCCTAAGCCTAACCCTAACCCTAAGCCTAACCCTAACCCAAAAACTAACCCTAACCCAAACCGTAAACCAAACCCTAACCCTAACCCTAAACCTATTCCTAACCCTAACCCTAACCCTAACCTTAACCCAAACAATAACCCTAACCATAACCCTAAAATCTAACCCTTACCCTAACCCTAACCCAAACCCTAACCCTAACCCTAATCCTAATCCTAAACCTAACGCTAACCCTAACTCAAACCCTAACCCTAAACCAAACCCTAACCCTAACACTAACGATAACCCTAATCCTAAACCTAACACTAACGCTAAACCTAACCCTAACCCTAACCATAACCCTATTCCTAAACCTAACCCTAACCCTAACCCTAACCCTAACCTTAACCCAAACCCTAACGCAAACCCTAAACTTAAACCTAACCCTAACCCAAACCGTAACCCAAAACCTAACCCTAACCCAAAACCTAAATCTAATCCTAATCCTAATCCTAACCCAAACCCTAACCCAAACCCTAACAATAACCCTAACCCTAACCCTATTCCTAACCCTAACCCTAACCTAAACCCTAACCCTACCGCTAACCCTAACCCTAACCCTAACCCTAACTCAAACCCTAACCCTAACCCTAACCCTAACGCAAACCCTAACCCTAAACCTAAACCTACCCTAATCCTAACCCTAACCCTAACCCAAAAACTAACCCTAACCTTAACCCAAACCCTAACCCTAACCCTAACCCTAACCCAAACGCTAACCCTAACCCTAACCTTAACCCAAACCCTAACCCTAACACTAACCGTAAACCTAACCCTAACCCTAATACTAACCCTAAAACTAACCCAAACCCAAACCCAAAACTTAACCCTAATCGTAACCCTAACCCTCATCCTAACCCAAACCCAAACCCTAAACTTAACATTAACCCTAACCTTAACACTACCCAAATCAAATCCTAAACCTAACCCTAACACAAACCCTAACCCTAAAACTAACCCTAACCCTAACCCTAACCCTAACCGTAATCCTAATCCTTACCTTAACGTTAACCCTGACTCAAACCCTAAACCTAAGCCCAACCCTAACACTAACACTAACGCTAACCCTAATCCTAAACCTAACACTAACCCTAACCCAAACCCTAACCCTAACACTAACACTAACCCTAACACTAACCCAAAACCTAACCCTAACCCTAACCCTTACCAAAATCCTGAACCTAACTCTAATCCTAACCCTAACCCTAATCCTAACAATAATCCTAACCCTAACCCAAACCCTAAACCTAACCATAATCCTAACTCTAACCCTAACCCTAATCCTAACCCTAACCCTAACACTAACCATACCCAACCCCTAACCCTAACGCTAACCGTAAAACAAACCCTAACTCAAATCCTAACCCTAACCCTAGCGCAATCTGTCACCATAAACCTCACCCTTACCCTTTTCCTATCCCTAACCCTAACCCAAAAAATAGCCCTAACCCTAACCCATACGCTAACCCTAACCCTAACCCTAACCCTAACCCAAACCCTAACCCTAACCCAAACCCTAACCCGAAACCGAATCCTAACCGTAATCCTAAACCTAACCCTAAACCAAAAACTAAATCTAACTCTAACCCTAACCCAAACCCTAACCCTAAAACTAACCCTAAACCTAACACTAACCCTAACCCTATTCCTAACCATAACCCTAACCCTAACCCAAAACCTAACCCAAACTCTAACCCTAAACCCTAACCCAAACCCTAACCCTAACCTTAACCCTGACGCTAACTCAAACCCTAACCCTAACTCTAACCCTAACCCAAAAACTCAACCTAACCCTAAACCAAACCCTATCAGTAACCCTAACCCTAACCCTATTCCTAACCCTATCCCTAACCCTTACCCTTACCCTATTCCTAACCCTAACCGTAACCCTAACCTTTACCCAATCCCTATCCCAAACACTAACCCTAAACCTAACCCTAACCCAAACCCTAACCCAAATCATAACCCTAACCCTAACAATAACCCTAACCCTAACACTAACCCAAAAAATAACACTAAACCTAACCCAAACCCTAAGCCTAACCCTAACCCAAACCAAAACCCTAACCCTAACTCTAATCCTAAACCTAACCCTAACCCTAACCCTAACCCTAACCCTAACCCTAACCCTATCCCTAACCCTAACTCAAACCCTATCCCTAACCCTAACCCAAACCCTAACCCTAAACCTAACCCTAACCCTTATCCTACCCTTAACCCTAACCCAAAAAATAACACTAACCCTAACCCAAACCCTATCCCTAACCCTAACCCTAACCCTAACCCTAACCCAAACACTAACCCTAACGCAAACCCAAACCCTAACCCTAAACGTAACCCTAACCCTAATCCTAACCGTAACCCTAACCCAAACCCTAATAATAACCCTAACCCTAACCCTATTCCTAACCCTATCCCTAACCCTAACCCTAACCCCATTCCTAACCATAACCCTAAACCTAACATTAAAGCAAACCCTAACCCAAACCCTAACCCTAAACCCTAACGCAAACCTTAACCCGAACCCTAACCCAAACCCTAACCCTAACCCTAACCCTAACCCAAACCCTAACCCTAAAACTAACACTAACCCAAAACCTAAACCTAACCCTAACCCAAACCCTAAGACAAACCCTAACAATAACCCTAACCATAACCCTATCCCTAACCCTAACCCTAACCCTAACCCTATTCCTAACACTAACCCTAACCCTAACCTTAAACCAAACCCTAACCCTAAACCTAACCGTAACCCAAAACCTAACCCTAACCCTAACCCTAACCAAAACCCTAACCCTAAACCTAATCCTAACCCTAACCCTAACCCAAACCCTAACCCTAACCATAATCCTAAACCTTACCTTAACGTTAACCCTGACTCAAACCCTAAACCTAAGCCCAACCCTAACACTAACTCTAACGCTAACCCTAATAATAAACATAACACTAACC
>JAJHUQ010000040.1:6830000-6832500 GCA_035773235.1 Eospalax fontanierii | reverse complement strand
TTAGCCCTCACCCCCACCCTAACCTTACCCCTAAACCTAACCCTAACCCTTATCCTACCCCTAACCCTAACACAAAAAATAACACTAACCCTAACCCAAACCCTAACACTAACATTACCCTAACCCTAAGCCAAACACTAACCCTAACGCAAACCCAAACCCTAACCCTAAACCTAACCCTAACCCTAATCCTAACCCTAACCCTAACCCTAACCCAAAAACTGACCCTAACCCGAACCCTAAACCAAACCCTAATTCTAACCCTTACCCTAACCCTAACCCTATTCCTAACCATAACCCTAACCCTAACCTTAAACCAAACCCTAACCCAAACCCTAACCCTAAACCCTAACGCAAACCTTAACCCTAACCCTCACCCTAACCTTAACCCAAACCCTAACCCTAACCCTAACCCAAACCCAAACCCTAACCCTAACTCTAACACTAACACAAAACCTAATCCTAACCCGAACCCAAACCCTAACCCAAACCCTAACAATAACCCTAACCCTAACCCTATTCCTAACCCTAACCCTAACCCTAACAATAACCCTATTCCTAACACTAACCCTAACCCTAACCTTAAACCAAACCCTAACCAGACCCTAACCCTAAACCCACCCGTAACCCAAACCCTAACCCTAAACCTACCCCTAACCAAAACCCTAACCCTAAAGCTAATCCTAATCCTAACCCTAACCCAAACCCTAATTCTAAACCTAACCCTAACCCTACCCAAAAATTAAACCTTACCCTAACCCTAACCCTAACCCAAACCATAACCCTAACCGTAATCCTAATCCTTACCTTAACGTTAACCCTGACTCAAACCCTAAACCTAAGCCCAACCCTAACACTAACACTAACGCTAACCCAAACCCTAACCCTAACACTAACACTAACCCAAAACCTAACCCTAACCCTAACCTTTACCAAAAGCCTAAATCTAACTCTAATCCTAACCCTAACCCTAATCCTAACCATAACCCTAACCCTAACCCAAAACTTAAACCTAACCCTAATCCTAACTCTAACCCTAACCCTAATCCTAACCCTAACCCTAACCAATACCCAACCCCTAACCCTAACCCTAACCCTAAAACAAACCCTAACTCAAACCCTAACCCTAAACCTAACCCTAATGCAAACTCTAACCCTAAACCTAACCCTAACCCTAACCCAAAAAATAACCCTAACCCTAACCCAAACCCTAACCCTAACCCTAACCCCAAACAAAACCCTAACCCTAACCCAAACCCTAACCCGAAACCGAATCCTAACCGTAATCCTAAACCTAACCCTAACCCAAAAACACAATCTAACCCTATCCCTAACCCAAATACTAACCCTAAAACTAACCCTAACCCAAACCCTAACCCTAACCCTATTCCTAACCCTAACCCTAACCCTAACCTTAACCCAAAACCTAACCCAAACCCTAACCCCAAACCCTAAACCAAACCCTAACCCTAACCTTAACCCTAACCCTAACTCAAACCCTAAACCTAACTCTAATCCTAACCCAACCCCTAACAATAACCCTAACCCTCACCCTCTTCCTAACCCTAAACCTAACCCTAACCCTTACCCTATTCCTAACCCTACCCTAACCCTAACGTTTACCCAAACCCTATCCCAAACACTAACCCTAAACCTAACCCTAACCCAAACCCTAACCCAAACCATAACCCTAACCCAAACCCCAACCCTAAGACTAACCCTAACCCTTACATTAACCCAAAAAATAACACTAAACCAAACCCAAACCCTAACCCTAACCCTAACCCAAACCAAAACCCTAACCCTAACTCTAATCCTAAACCTAACCCTAACCCTAACCCTAACCCTAACACTATCCCTAACCCTAACTCAAACCCTAACCCTAACCCTAACCCTAACCCTAACCCTAAGACTAACCCTAACCCTAACATTAACCCAAAAAATAACACTAAACCAAACCCAAACCCTAACCTTAAACCTAACCCAAACCAAAACCCTAACCCTAACTCTAATCCTAAACCTAACCCTAACCCTAACCCTAACCCTAACACTATCCCTAACCCTAACTCAAACCCAAACCCTAACCCTAACCCAAACCCTAACCCTAAACCTAACCCTAACCCTTATCCTACCCTTAACCCTAACCCAAAAAATAACACTAACCCTAACCCAAACCCTAACCCTAACCCTAACCCTAAGCCAAACACTAACCCTAACGCAAACCCAAACCCTAACCCTAAACCTAACCCTAACCCTAATCCTAACCCTAACCCTAACCCAAAAACTGACCCTAACCCGAACCCTAACCCAAACCCTAATTCTAACCCTTACCCTAACCCTAACCCTATTCCTAACCATAACCCTAAACCTAACCTTAAACCAAACCCTAACCCAAACCCTAACCCTAAACCCTAACGCAAACCTTAACCCTAACCCTCACCCTAACCTTAACCCAAACCCTAACCCTAACCCTAACCCAAACCCAAACCCTAACCCTAAC
>JAJHUQ010000040.1:6817500-6825000 GCA_035773235.1 Eospalax fontanierii | reverse complement strand
CCAAACCGTAACCCTAAACCAAACCCTAACCCGAAACCTAATCCTAACCGGAATCCTAAACCTAACCCTAACCCAAAAACTAAACCTTACCCTAACCCTAACCAAAACCCTAACCCTAAAACTAACCCTAACCCTAACCCTAACCTTAAACCAAAACCTAACCGAAACCCTAACCCTAAACCATAACCCAAACACTAACCCTAACCTTAACTCTAACCCTAACTCAAACCCTAACCCTAACACCAACCCTAAACCAAAACCTTAACCTAACCCTAACCCAAACCCTAACCCTAACCGAAACCCTAACCCAAACCATAACCCTAACCCAAACCCCAACCCTAAGACTAACCCTAACCCTAACATTAACCCAAAAAATAACACTAAACCAAACCCAAACCCTAACCCTAACCCTAACCCAAACCAAAACCCTAACCCTAACTCTAATCCTAAACCTAACCCTAACCCTAACCCTAACCCTAACACTATCCCTTACCCTAACTCAAACCCTAACCCTAACCCTAACCCTAACCCTAACCCTAACCGTAACCGTAACACTAACCCTATTCCTAACACTAACCCTAACCCTAACCTTAAACCAAACCCTAACCAAACCCTAACCGTAAACCTGACCGTAACCCAAACCCTAACCCTAAACCTAACCCTAACCAAAACCATAACCCTAAAGCTAATCCTAATCCTAACCCTAACCCAAACCCTAATTCTAAACCTAACCCTAACCCTACCCAAAAATTAAACCTTACCCTAAACCTAACCCTAACCCAAACCATAACCCTAACCATAATCCTAATCCTTACCTTAACGTTAACCCTGACTCAAACCCTAAACCTAAGCCCAACCCTAAAACTAACACTAACGCTAACCCAAACCCTAACCCTAACACTAACACTAACCCAAACACTAACCCTAACACTAACACTAACCCAAACACTAACCTAAAACCTAACCCTAACCCTAACCCTTACCAAAAGCCTAAATCTAACTCTAATCCTAACCCTAACCCTAATCCTAACCATAACCCTAACCCTAACCCAAAACTTAAACCTAACCCTAATCCTAACTCTAACCCTAACCCTAATCCTAACCCTAACCCTAACCAATACCCAACCCCTAACCCTAACCCTAACCCTAAAACAAACCCTAACTCAAACCCTAACCCTAAACCTAACCCTAATGCAAACTCTAACCCTAAACCTAACCCTAACCCTAACCCAAAAAATAACCCTAACCCTAACCCAAACCCTAACCCTAACCCTAACCCCAAACAAAACCCTAACCCTAACCCAAACCCTAACCCGAAACCGAATCCTAATCGTAATCCTAAACCTAACCCTATCCCAAAAACACAATCTAACCCTATCCCTAACCCAAATACTAACCCTAAAACTAACCCTAACCCAAACCCTAACCCTAACCCTATTCCTAACCCTAACCCTAACCCTAACCTTAACCCAAAACCTAACCCAAACCCTAACCCTAAACCCTAACCCAAACCCTAACCCTAACCTTAACCCTAACCCTAACTCAAACCCTAAACCTAACTCTAATCCTAACCCAAACCCTAACAATAACCCTAACCCTAACCCTATTCCTAACCCTAAACCTAACCCTAACCCTTACCCTATTCCTAACCCTACCCTAACCCTAACGTTTACCCAAACCCTATCCCAAACACTAACCCTAAACCTAACCCTAACCCAAACCCTAACCCAAACCATAACCCTAACCCAAACCCCAACCCTAAGACTAACCCTAACCCTAACATTAACCCAAAAAATAACACTAAACCAAACCCAAACCCTAACCCTAACCCTAACCCAAACCAAAACCCTAACCCTAACTCTAATCCTAAACCTAACCCTAACCCTAACCCTAACCCTAACACTATCCCTAACCCTAACTCAAACCCTAACCCTAACCCTAACCCAAAACCTAACCCTAAACCTAACCCTAACCCTTATCCTACCCTTAACCCTAACCCAAAAAATAACACTAACCCTAAGCCAATCCCTAATCTTAACCCTAACCCTAACCCTAAGCCAAACACTAACCCTAACGCAAACCCAAACCCTAACCCTAAACCTAACCCTAACCCTAATCCTAACCCTAACCCTAACACTAATCCTAACCGTAACCCTAACCAATACCCAACCCTTAACCCTAACCCTAACCCTAAAACAAACCCTAACTCAAACCCTAACCCTAAACCTAACCCTAATGCAAACTCTAACCCTAACCCTAACCCTAACCCCAACCCAAACCCTAACCCTAACCCAAACCCTAACCCGAAACCGAATCCTAACCGTAATCCTAAACCTAACCCTAACCCAAAAACACAATCTAACCCTATCCCTAACCCAAATACTAACCCTAAACTAACCCTAACCCAAACCCTAACCCTAAACCTATTCCTTACCCTAACCCTTACCCTACCCTTAACCCAAAACCTAACCCAAACCCTACCTCTAAGCCCTCCCCCAAACTCACCCCTAGCCTTAACCTTAAACCTAACTCAAACCCTACCCTTAGCTCTAACCATAACCCAAAACCTAAACCTAACCCTAGCCCAAGCCCTAACAATAACACTAACCCTAACCCTATTCCTAACCCTAACCCTAACCCTAACCTTTACCCAATCCCTATCCCAAACACTAACCCTAAACCTAACCGTAAACGAAACCCTAACCCAAACCATAACCCTAACCCAAACACCAACCCTAACACTAACCCTAACCCTAACACTAACAGAAAAAATAACACAAAACCTAACCCAAACCCTAACCCTAAACATAACCCAAACCAAAACCCTAACCCTAACTCTAATCCTAAACCTAACCCTAACCCTAACCCTATCCCTAACCCTAACTCAAACACTAACCCTAACCCTAACCCAAACCCTAACCCTAAACCTAACCCTAACCCTTATCCTACCCTTAACCCTAACCCAAAAAATAACACTAACCCTAACCCAAACCCTAAACCTAACCCTAACCCTAACCCAAACACTAACCCTAACGCAAACCCAAACCCTAACCCTAAACCTAAACCTAACCCTAATCCTAACCCTAACCCTAACCCAAAAACTAACCCTAACCCTAACCCTAACCCTAACCCTAACCCGAACCCTAACCCTAATCCTAACCCTAACCCATACCCAACCCCTAACACTAACTCTAACCCTAAAACAAACGCTAACTCAAACCCTAACCCTAACCCTTAGCCTAACGCATACCCTAACCCTTAAGCTAACAGTTTCCGTTATCCTAACCCTTACGCTTAACCAAAAAATAACCCTAAGCCTAACCCCAAAGCTAACCCTAACCCTAACCGCAACCCAAACCGTAACCCTAAACCAAACCCTAACCCGAAACCTAATCCTAACCGGAATCCTAAACCTAACCCTAACCCAAAAACTAAACCTTACCCTAACCCTAACCAAAACCCTAACCCTAAAACTAACCCTAACCCTAACCCTAACCTTAAACCAAAACCTAACCGAAACCCTAACCCTAAACCATAACCCAAACACTAACCCTAACCTTAACTCTAACCCTAACTCAAACCCTAACCCTAACACCAACCCTAAACCAAAACCTTAACCTAACCCTAACCCAAACCCTAACCCTAACCGAAACCCTAACCCAAACCATAACCCTAACCCAAACCCCAACCCTAAGACTAACCCTAACCCTAACATTAACCCAAAAAATAACACTAAACCAAACCCAAACCCTAACCCTAACCCTAACCCAAACCAAAACCCTAACCCTAACTCTAATCCTAAACCTAACCCTAACCCTAACCCTAACCCTAACACTATCCCTAACCCTAACTCAAACCCTAACCCTAACCCTAACCCTAACCCTAACCCTAACCCTAACCCTAACACTAACCCTATTCCTAACACTAACCCTAACCCTAACCTTAAACCAAACCCTAACCAAACCCTAACCCTAAACCTAACCGTAACCCAAACCCTAACCCTAAACCTAACCCTAACCAAAACCATAACCCTAAAGCTAATCCTAATCCTAACCCTAACCCAAACCCTAATTCTAAACCTAACCCTAACCCTACCCAAAAAATAAACCTTACCCTAAACCTAACCCTAACCCAAACCATAACCCTAACCATAATCCTAATCCTTACCTTAACGTTAACCCTGACTCAAACCCTAAACCTAAGCCCAACCCTAAAACTAACACTAACGCTAACCCAAACCCTAACCCTAACACTAACACTAACCCAAACACTAACCCTAACACTAACACTAACCCAAACACTAACCTAAAACCTAACCCTAACCCTAACCTTTACCAAAAGCCTAAATCTAACTCTAATCCTAACCCTAACCCTAATCCTAACCATAACCCTAACCCTAACCCAAAACTTAAACCTAACCCTAATCCTAACTCTAACCCTAACCCTAATCCTAACCCTAACCCTAACCAATACCCAACCCCTAACCCGAACCCTAACCCTAAAACAAACCCTAACTCAAACCCTAACCCTAACCCTAATCCTAATTCTAACCCTAACCCTAATCCTAACCCTAACCCTAACCCAAAAAATAACCCTAACCCTAACCCAAACCCTAACCCTAACCCTAACCCCAACCAAAACCCTAACCCTAACCCAAACCCTAACCCGAAACCGAATCCTAACCGTAATCCTAAACCTAACCCTAACCCAAAAACACAATCTAACCCTATCCCTAACCCAAATATTAACCCTAAAACTAACCCTAACCCAAACCCTAACCCTAACCCTATTCCTAACCCTAACCCTAACCCTAACCTTAACCCAAAACCTAACCCAAACCCTAACCCTAAACCCTAACCCAAACCCTACCCCTAACCTTAACCCTAACCCTAACTCAATCCCTAAACCTAACTCTAACCCTAACCCAAACCATAACAATAACCCTAACCCTAACCCTATTCCTAACCCTAAACCTAACCCTAACCCTTACCCTATTCCTAACCCTACCCTAACCCTAACGTTTACCCAAACCCTATCCCAAACACTAACCCTAAACCTAACCCTAACCCAAACCCTAACCCAAACCATAACCCTAACCCAAACCCCAACCCTAAGACTAACCCTAACCCTAACATTAACCCAAAAAATAACACTAAACCAAACCCAAACCCTAACCCTAACCCTAATCCAAACCAAAACCCTAACCCTAACTCTAATCCTAAACCTAACCCTAACCCTAACCCTAACCCTAACACTATCCCTAACCCTAACTCAAACCCTAACCCTAACCCTAACCCAAACCCTAACCCTAAACCTAACCCTAACCCTTATCCTACCCTTAACCCTAACCCAAAAAATAACACTAACCCTAACCCAAACCCTAACCCTAACCCTAACCCTAACCCTAAGTCAAACACTAACCCTAACGCAAACCCAAACCCTAACCCTAAACCTAACCCTAACCCTAATCCTAACCCTAACCCTAACCCAAAAACTGACCCTAACCCGAACCCTAACCCAAAGCCTAATTCTAACCCTTACCCTAACCCTAACCCTTTTCCTTACCATGACCCTAAACCTAACCTTAAACCAAACCCTAACCCAAACCCTAACCCTAAACCCTAACGCAAACCTTAACCCTAACCCTCACCCTAACCTTAACCCAAACCCTAACCCTAACCCTAACCCAAACCCAAACCCAAACCCTAACCCTAACTCTAACACTAACCCAAAACCTAATCCTAACCCGAACCCAAACCCTAACCCAAACCCTAACAATAACCCTAACCCTAACCCTATTCCTAACCCTAACCCTAACCCTAACCCTAACCCTAACCCTAACACTATCCCTAACCCTAAATCAAACCCTAACCCTAACCCTAACCCAAACCCTAACCCTAAACCTAACCCTAACCCTTCTCCTACCCTTAACCCTAACCCAAAAAATAACTCTAACCCTAACCCAAACCCTAACCCTAACCCTAACCCTAACCCTAAGCCAAACCCTAACCCTAACCGTAACCCAAACCCAAACCCAAACCCTAACCCTAACTCTAACACAAACACAAAACCTAATCCTAACCCGAACCCAAACCCTAACAATAACCCTAACCCTATTCCTAACCCTAACCCTAACCCTAACACTAACCCTATTCCTAACACTAACCCTAACCCTAACCTTAAACCAAACCCTAACCAAACCCTAACCCTAAACCTAACCGTAACCCAAACCCTAACCCTAAACCTAACCCTAACCAAAACCCTAACCCTAAAGCTAATCCTAATCCTAACCCTAACCCAAACCCTAATTCTAAACCTAACCCTAACCCTACCAAAAATTAAACCTTACCCTAACCCTAACCCTAACCCAAACCATAACCCTAACCGTAATCCTAATCCTTACCTTAACGTTAACCCTGACTCAAACCCTAAACCTAAGCCCAACCCTAACACTAACACTAACGCTAACCCAAACCCTAACCCTAACACTAACACTAACCCAAACACTAACCCTAACACTAACACTAACCCAAACACTAACCCAAAACCTAACCCTAACCCTAAACCTTACCATAAGCCTAAATCTAGCTCTTATCCTAACCCTAACCCTAATCCTAACCATTACCCTAACCCTAACCCAAAACTTAAACCTAACTCTAATCCTAACTCTAACCCTAACCCTAATCCTAACCCTAACCCTAACCAATACCCAACCCCTAACCCTAACCCTAACCCTAACCCTAAAACAAACCCTAACTCAAACCCTAACCCTAAACCTAACCCTAATGCAAACTCTAACCCTAAACCTAACCCTAACCCTCACCCAAAAAATAACCCTAACCCTAACCCAAACCCTAACCCTAACCCTAACCCCAACCAAAACCCTAACCCTAACCCAAACCCTAACCCGAAACCGAATCCTAACCGTAATCCTAAACCTAACCCTAACCCAAAAACACAATCTAACCCTATCCCTAACCCAAATACTAACCCTAAAACTAACCCTAACCCAAACCCTAACCCTAACCCTATTCCTATCCCTAACCCTAACCCTAACCTTAACCCAAAACCTAACCCAAACCCTAAACCTAAACCCTAACCCAAACCCTAACCCTAACCTTAACCCTAACCCTAACTCAAACCCTAAACCTAACTCTAACCCTAACCCAAACCCTAACAATAACCCTAACCCTAACCGTATCCCTAACCCAAATACTAACCCTAAAACTAACCCTAACCCAAACCCAAACCCTAACCCTAACGCTTACCCTAACCCTAACAGTAACCCAAAAAATCACACTAACCCACACCTAAACCCTCACCCTAACCCTACCCCAAACCAAAACCCTAACCCTAACTCTAATCCTAAACCTAACCCTAACCCTAACCCTAACCCTACCACTATTCCTAACCCTAACTCAAACCCTAACCCTAACCCTAACCCAAACCCTAACCCTAAACCTAACCCTAACCCTTATCCTACCCTTAACCCTAACCCAA
>JAJHUQ010000040.1:6805000-6812500 GCA_035773235.1 Eospalax fontanierii | reverse complement strand
AAACCTAAACCTAACCCTAATCCTAACCCTAACCCTAACCCAAAAACTAACCCTAACCCTAACCCTAACCCTAACCCTAACCCGAACCCTAACCCTAATCCTAACCCTAACCCATACCCAACCCCTAACACTAACTCTAACCCTAAAACAAACGCTAACTCAAACCCTAACCCTAACCCTTAGCCTAACGCAAACCCTTACCCTAAACCTAACACTAACCCTTTTCCTAACCCTAACCCTAACCCAAAAAATAACCCTAAACCTAACCCAAAACCTAACCCTAACCCTAACCGCAACCCAAACCGTAACCCTAAACCAAACCCTAACCCGAAACCTAATCCTAACCGGAATCCTAAACCTAACCCTAACCCAAAAACTAAACCTTACCCTAACCCTAACCAAAACCCTAACCCTAAAACTAACCCTAACCCTAACCCTAACCTTAAACCAAAACCTAACCGAAACCCTAACCCTAAACCATAACCCAAACACTAACCCTAACCTTAACTCTAACCCTAACTCAAACCCTAACCCTAACACTAACCCTAAACCAAAACCTTAACCTAACCCTAACCCAAACCCTAACCCTAACCGAAACCCTAACCCAAACCATAACCCTAACCCAAACCCCAACCCTAAGACTAACCCTAACCCTAAAATTAACCCAAAAAATAACACTAAACCAAACCCAAACCCTAACCCTAACCCTAACCCAAACCAAAACCCTAAACCTAACTCTAATCCTAAACCTAACCCTAACCCTAACCCTAACCCTAACACTATCCCTAACCCTAACTCAAACCCTAACCCTAACCCTAACCCTAACCCTAACCCTAACCCTAACCCTAACACTAACCCTATTCCTAACACTAACCCTAACCCTAACCTTAAACCAAACCCTAACCAAACCCTAACCCTAAACCTAACCGTAACCCAAACCCTAACCCTAAACCTAACCCTAACCAAAACCATAACCCTAAAGCTAATCCTAATCCTAACCCTAACCCAAACCCTAATTCTAAACCTAACCCTAACCCTACCCAAAAATTAAACCTTACCCTAAACCTAACCCTAACCCAAACCATAACCCTAACCGTAATCCTAATCCTTACCTTAACGTTAACCCTGACTCAAACCCTAAACCTAAGCCCAACCCTAAAACTAACACTAACGCTAACCCAAACCCTAACCCTAACACTAACACTAACCCAAACACTAACCCTAACACTAACACTAACCCAAACACTAACCTAAAACCTAACCCTAACCCTAACCTTTACCAAAAGCCTAAATCTAACTCTAATCCTAACCCTAACCCTAATCCTAACCATAACCCTAACCCTAACCCAAAACTTAAACCTAACCCTAATCCTAACTCTAACCCTAACCCTAATCCTAACCCTAACCCTAACCAATACCCAACCCCTAACCCGAACCCTAACCCTAAAACAAACCCTAACTCAAACCCTAACCCTAAACCTAACCCTAATGCAAACTCTAACCCTAAACCTAACCCTAACCCTAACCCAAAAAATAACCCTAACCCTAACCCAAACCCTAACCCTAACCCTAACCCCAAACAAAACCCTAACCCTAACCCAAACCCTAACCCGAAACCGAATCCTAATCGTAATCCTAAACCTAACCCTATCCCAAAAACACAATCTAACCCTATCCCTAACCCAAATACTAACCCTAAAACTAACCCTAACCCAAACCCTAACCCTAACCCTATTCCTAACCCTAACCCTAACCCTAACCTTAACCCAAAACCTAACCCAAACCCTAACCCTAAACCCTAACCCAAACCCTAACCCTAACCTTAACCCTAACCCTAACTCAAACCCTAAACCTAACTCTAATCCTAACCCAAACCCTAACAATAACCCTAACCCTAACCCTATTCCTAACCCTAAACCTAACCCTAACCCTTACCCTATTCCTAACCCTACCCTAACCCTAACGTTTACCCAAACCCTATCCCAAACACTAACCCTAAACCTAACCCTAACCCAAACCCTAACCCAAACCATAACCCTAACCCAAACCCCAACCCTAAGACTAACCCTAACCCTAACATTAACCCAAAAAATAACACTAAACCAAACCCAAACCCTAACCCTAACCCTAACCCAAACCAAAACCCTAACCCTAACTCTAATCCTAAACCTAACCCTAACCCTAACCCTAACCCTAACACTATCCCTAACCCTAACTCAAACCCTAACCCTAACCCTAACCCAAACCCTAACCCTAAACCTAACCCTAACCCTTATCCTACCCTTAACCCTAACCCAAAAAATAACACTAACCCTAACCCAAACCCTAACCCTAACCCTAACCCTAACCCTAAGCCAAACACTAACCCTAACGCAAACCCAAACCCTAACCCTAAACCTAACCCTAACCCTAATCCTAACCCTAACCCTAACACTAATCCTAACCGTAACCCTAACCAATACCCAACCCTTAACCCTAACCCTAACCCTAAAACAAACCCTAACTCAAACCCTAACCCTAAACCTAACCCTAATGCAAACTCTAACCCTAACCCTAACCCTAACCCCAACCCAAACCCTAACCCTAACCCAAACCCTAACCCGAAACCGAATCCTAACCGTAATCCTAAACCTAACCCTAACCCAAAAACACAATCTAACCCTATCCCTAACCCAAATACTAACCCTAAACTAACCCTAACCCAAACCCTAACCCTAAACCTATTCCTTACCCTAACCCTTACCCTACCCTTAACCCAAAACCTAACCCAAACCCTAACCCTAAACCCTAACCCAAACCCAACCCTAACCTTAACCTTAAACCTAACTCAAACCCTAACCTTAACTCTAACCATAACCCAAAACCTAAACCTAACCCTAACCCAAACCCTAACAATAACACTAACCCTAACCCTATTCCTAACCCTAACCCTAACCCTAACCTTTACCCAATCCCTATCCCAAACACTAACCCTAAACCTAACCGTAAACGAAACCCTAACCCAAACCATAACCCTAACCCAAACACCAACCCTAACACTAACCCTAACCCTAACACTAACAGAAAAAATAACACAAAACCTAACCCAAACCCTAACCCTAAACCTAACCCAAACCAAAACCCTAACCCTAACTCTAATCCTAAACCTAACCCTAACCCTAACCCTATCCCTAACCCTAACTCAAACACTAACCCTAACCCTAACCCAAACCCTAACCCTAAACCTAACCCTAACCCTTATCCTACCCTTAACTCTAACCCAAAAAATAACACTAACCCTAACCCAAACCCTAAACCTAACCCTAACCCTAACCCAAACACTAACCCTAACGCAAACCCAAACCCTAACCCTAAACCTAAACCTAACCCTAATCCTAACCCTAACCCTAACCCAAAAACTAACCCTAACCCTAACCCTAACCCTAACCCTAACCCGAACCCTAACCCTAATCCTAACCCTAACCCATACCCAACCCCTAACACTAACTCTAACCCTAAAACAAACGCTAACACAAACCCTAACCCTAACCCTAAGCCTAACGCAAACCCTAACCCTAAACCTAACACTAACCCTTTTCCTAACCCTAACCCTAACCCAAAAAATAACCCTAAGCCTAACCCAAAACCTAACCCTAACCCTAACCGCAACCCAAACCGTAACCCTAAACCAAACCCTAACCCGAAACCTAATCCTAACCGGAATCCTAAACCTAACCCTAACCCAAAAACTAAACCTTACCCTAACCCTAACCAAAACCCTAACCCTAAAACTAACCCTAACCCTAACCCTAACCTTAAACCAAAACCTAACCGAAACCCTAACCCTAAACCATAACCCAAACACTAACCCTAACCTTAACTCTAACCCTAACTCAAACCCTAACCCTAACACTAACCCTAAACCAAAACCTTAACCTAACCCTAACCCAAACCCTAACCCTAACCGAAACCCTAACCCAAACCATAACCCTAACCCAAACCCCAACCCTAAGACTAACCCTAACCCTAAAATTAACCCAAAAAATAACACTAAACCAAACCCAAACCCTAACCCTAAACCTAACCCAAACCAAAACCCTAAACCTAACTCTAATCCTAAACCTAACCCTAACCCTAACCCTAACCCTAACACTATCCCTAACCCTAACTCAAACCCTAACCCTAACCCTAACCCTAACCCTAACCCTAACCCTAACCCTAACACTAACCCTATTCCTAACACTAACCCTAACCCTAACCTTAAACCAAACCCTAACCAAACCCTAACCCTAAACCTAACCGTAACCCAAACCCTAACCCTAAACCTAACCCTAACCAAAACCATAACCCTAAAGCTAATCCTAATCCTAACCCTAACCCAAACCCTAATTCTAAACCTAACCCTAACCCTACCCAAAAATTAAACCTTACCCTAAACCTAACCCTAACCCAAACCATAACCCTAACCGTAATCCTAATCCTTACCTTAACGTTAACCCTGACTCAAACCCTAAACCTAAGCCCAACCCTAAAACTAACACTAACGCTAACCCAAACCCTAACCCTAACACTAACACTAACCCAAACACTAACCCTAACACTAACACTAACCCAAACACTAACCTAAAACCTAACCCTAACCCTAACCTTTTCCAAAAACCTAAATCTAACTCTAATCCTAACCCTAACCCTAATCCTAACCATAACCCTAACCCTAACCCAAAGCTTAAACCTAACCCTAATCCTAACTCTAACCCTAACCCTAATCCTAACCCTAACCCTAACCAATACCCAACCCCTAACCCGAACCCTAACCCTAAAACAAACCCTAACTCAAACCCTAACCCTAACCCTAATCCTAATTCTAACCCTAACCCTAATCCTAACCCTAACCCTAACCCAAAAAATAACCCTAACCCTAACCCAAACCCTAACCCTAACCCTAACCCCAACCAAAACCCTAACCCTAACCCAAACCCTAACCCGAAACCGAATCCTAACCGTAATCCTAAACCTAACCCTAACCCAAAAACACAATCTAACCCTATCCCTAACCCAAATATTAACCCTAAAACTAACCCTAACCCAAACCCTAACCCTAACCCTATTCCTAACCCTAACCCTAACCCCAACCTTAACCCAAAACCTAACCCAAACCCTAACCCAAAACCCCTACCCAAACCCCAACCCCAACCTTAACCCTAACCCTAACTCAATCCCTAAACCTAACTCTAACCCTAACCCAAACCCTAACAATAACCCTAACCCTAACCCTATTCCTAACCCTAAACCTAACCCTAACCCTTACCCTATTCCTAACCCTACCCTAACCCTAACGTTTACCCAAACCCTATCCCAAACACTAACCCTAAACCTAACCCTAACCCAAACCCTAACCCAAACCATAACCCTAACCCAAACCCCAACCCTAAGACTAACCCTAACCCTAACATTAACCCAAAAAATAACACTAAACCAAACCGAAACCCTAACCCTAACCCTAACCCAAACCAAAACCCTAACCCTAACTCTAATCCTAAACCTAACCCTAACCCTAACCCTAACCCTAACACTATCCCTAACCCTAACTCAAACCCTAACCCTAACCCTAACCCTAACCCTAACCCTAACCCTAAGACTAACCCTAACCCTAACATTAACCCAAAAAATAACACTAAACCAAACCCAAACCCTAACCTTAAACCTAACCCAAACCAAAACCCTAACCCTAACTCTAATCCTAAACCTAACCCTAACCCTAACACTAACCCTAACACTATCCCTAACCCTAACTCAAACCCTAACCCTAACCCTAACCCAAACCCTAACCCTAAACCTAACCCTAACCCTTATCCTACCCTTAACCCTAACCCAAAAAATAACACTAACCCTAACCCAAACCCTAACCCTAACCCTAACCCTAAGCCAAACACTAACCCTAACGCAAACCCAAACCCTAACCCTAAACCTAACCCTAACCCTAATCCTAACCCTAACCCTAACCCAAAAACTGACCCTAACCCGAACCCTAACCCAAACCCTAATTCTAACCCTTACCCTAACCCTAACCCTATTCCTAACCATAACCCTAAACCTAACCTTAAACCAAACCCTAACCCAAACCCTAACCCTAAACCCTAACGCAAACCTTAACCCTAACCCTCACCCTAACCTTAACCCAAACCCTAACCCTAACCCTAACCCAAACCCAAACCCTAACCCTAACTCTAACACTAACACAAAACCTAATCCTAACCCGAACCCAAACCCTAACCCAAACCCTAACAATAACCCTAACCCTAATCCTATTCCTAACCCTAACCCTAACACTAACCCTATTCCTAACACTAACCCTAACCCTAACCTTAAACCAAACCCTAACCAAACCCTAACCCTAAACCTAACCGTAACCCAAACCCTAAACCTAAACCTAACCCTAACCAAAACCATGACCCTAAAGCTAATCCTAATCCTAACCCTAACCCAAACCCTAATTCTAAACCTAACCCTAACCCTACCCAAAAATTAAACCTTACCCTAAACCTAACCCTAACCCAAACCATAACCCTAACCGTAATCCTAATCCTTACCTTAACGTTAACCCTGACTCAAACCCTAAACCTAAGCCCAACCCTAACACTAACACTAACGCTAACCCAAACCCTAACCCTAACACTAACACTAACCCAAACACTAACCCTAACACTAACACTAACCCAAACACTAACCTAAAACCTAACCCTAACCCTAACCCTTACCAAAAGCCTAAATCTAACTCTAATCCTAACCCTAACCCTAATCCTAACCATAACCCTAACCCTAACCCAAAACTTAAACCTAACCCTTATCCTAACTCTAACCCTAACCCTAATCCTAACCCTAACCCTAACCAATACCCAAACCCTAACCCTAACCCTAACCGTAAAACAAACCCTAACTCAAACCCTAACACTAAACCTAACACTAATGCAAACTCTAACCCTAAACCTAACCCTAACCCTAACCCAAAAAATAACCCTAACCCTAACCCAAACCCTAACCCTAACCCTAACCCCAAACAAAACCCTAACCCTAACCCAAACCCTAACCCGAAACCGAATCCTAACCGTAATCCTAAACCTAACCCTAACCCAAAAACACAATCTAACCCTATCCCTAACCCAAATACTAACCCTAAAACTAACCCTAACCCAAACCCTAACCCTAACCCTATTCCTAACCCTAACCCTAACCCTAACCTTAACCCAAAACCTAACCCAAACCCTAACCCTAAACCCTAACCCAAACCCTAACCCTAACCTTAACCCTAACCCTAACTCAAACCCTAAACCTAACTCTAATCCTAACCCAAACCCTAACAATAACCCTAACCCTAACCCTATTCCTAACCCTAAACCTAACCCTAACCCTTACCCTATTCCTAACCCTACCCTAACCCTAACGTTTACCCAAACCCTATCCCAAACACTAACCCTAAACCTAACCCTAACCCAAACCCTAACCCAAACCCTAACTCAAACC